>JASANB010000492.1:0-104835 GCA_030248155.1 Sabatieria punctata | reverse complement strand
AATCACTAATTTTTTCGCTTGCAAAGCCTTTAGGAACCGAATTTGGCGTTTCCACTGCTGATATTTAAGAGAAATCGGTGTTTTTGCAAGCCCTTTTTTCATTTTTGCTTGTTTTTAGCTCTAAAAGGCTATTTGGGAGCTTAGAATATCGATTTTTAGCGTCCTTACTGAAAAAAACGTACTAAAAGCTAAAACGCATTTTCAGGCGTTTTGGAGCTTTTTGAAATTTGGGACCCCCTCTAGGCGAAACCCCCCGCTCTACCCCCACCTGAGGAAAACCTCCCTACCCACTCCCTCCAGGTCGGCCCTGAGCTGCTACATGTATGAGCGGAAAGGCAAAAATTCGGTTCTCCGACCCAAATTAGGTCCACCTAGTATATAAAACAAAAGGCGAAGCAAATGATACAACCCTGAAGTGGATCCTGGAGTCCTACATCCATCGTTAGCATTCATTATACGTACGTATCACCCTTCGTTCATTGCCCAGCCACTACTTTTTGTATGTTAAGGGCTCCGAACTAAGGGCTTTTAGCTTGCAGTAACTAGCGAATCCAGTAGCCTTGTTTGTACCGTTTTCAGAATGCAACAAAATTGCGCAAAATATAAGTTCAACGCACACAAAGTAACATACGAGCTTACCATTTGGAGATTTCGATGAGTAATTACTTCAGGCAACACAACATGAGTGTCAATTGAAGGGGCGGCGTAGGTCAGCGGCACAACGACAATATTAGTTCGTTTCTGACGGGCCAAAAAGCGCACAGCCCCCATAACATCGTGTCGTATGCTGCGGTAGCCCCATTGGTCCCACGAAGTCTGCAATCGATTGAACACCAATTTAGTGGCGAAACAAATTCAATCTCTACTCACAAACCAACCCAAACGCCACGGAAACCGATTTCTTAGGGCTTCGCTGATTCGAACACACGAGGAATTGACTTGTTGTCTATAGGTGATGCTATCGTAAAATCGCTAAAAACACCATCACTTCACCTTTAGCCAAGACACTTACAGTCAACTATTTCTAGTCATGCTGTACCGAAGCACCGTATCGAGGTGGTACTACGTACTAGCCAGGCACAGTTGTTAAGCTTTCAAACTAAAAAGACTTTTTAAAACAGCTTTTTGCACACTCAAAATTTGGTTCTAAATCAATATGCAATTCGAGCAAAAAATTTAAAAAGCAATGTGCATGCATCGTCGAATTTTAGGAAATTTATTTCCGTGTCTAGCACTCAACTCAGTATGACACTTGTTTTTCACTAAGTCTAACATCCCACTGCTTAGCCAAGTGCTACAGGTGCTAGATCAAAGCCGTGCGTCTGTCAGACAATATTTGAAAATATTATAAAGTTGTAGCACCTTAGGCATTTGCTCGGGGTTAAAAGTTTTTAACAACTGGTGCACCAGTGCCTGGTACCGCTTGAAAGCAAAGTAAACGGCACAACAAACGACGAGAAATCCGCAACTGATTGAGAGTAGTCAATACTTTGTGCGGAGCACAAAAAACTATGGCGACATTTCGTTGAGCATCGATAGGAAATCTTTGTACTTCATCTAGAATCACTTGAGACCAGGCCTGAAAAATGGCAAATATCTTTGAAAGCAGAAAGATTGCCACATCACTTCAACTAGAGATGGATGGGTGGGCCATCGATCGACCAACGACCATCGGATTGGAGGACTGACGCTATACACGTCGCTTCTAATCAGTCTTCTCACATTAGTATCTCGTCCTGCTTGAACACTTTTAGCTCTAGACCAAACAAACCAATGGCTGACTAGGGATTGAGCGCAGAGACATGGGCAAGGGTTGTCCCCTCAGACTCTGACCTACCCCAGCCAGGCTGCCCGATTCCACCCCTTGAGGGTTTCAAAATTCTACACCCCTCAGCCCGTGTCTGCGCACAGTCAATCAGTTGCATACGTACAAAAGCTGTGACGCAAGCTCGCCGATGCAGGTTTGAGAATGGAAGCACCAAAAATGCGCGTACTGCGGCACAACCACCACATGCTCTGGTGCGTAGCTACAAAGGCACTCTAGCAGACACGTGAAAGTGGAAAAAGACGCAAATACCTGTGCACAGAATTGACAACATCAGCGATCGAATCGTAGCCATGTTTGTAACCGAACAGACAATGGAAAGGAGCGAATTCGGGCAGCAAGTCGTCAAGCGCTGCTTTCACCTTCGTCGTCTGTAGTTTATGAACATCATGCAAGCTAGGAATTTTTTGCTTTGAGTAACGGTCGAAGATCTGGTCCAAATATCTGCGCCCGCCTATTCTCAACCACACGTCTATTGTTCTCCTGCACAAAGAAGAACTGATCAGCAGCAACCACCAACACAACACAGCCAGGCACCTAATGCCATACACGGTAAGGGTATCATATTTGGTAGTATGGCATCGTTCGGCCTCTGTGGTGGTACCGTATACGCGTTAAGTGCCTGACTGTGACACGTACTTCAGTGCACAATAAGGCAGACGTCGGTAGAAATCGGAGGTGCTGGTGTAGAGGTACTCTATTGCGTCATGGGTGGAGGTTGGCTCGCCCAAGTGCAGAAACACAACAGCCGTCTTCACACGACGCCTACAAGGGTCAGATGTTGGGCACATGCTCGGTTACCATACGCGGGCCGGTATGCACACCCACCAACCCATCTGAAGCCGCCTTTCTTTCTGGACACGCCCACCAAAATTACCGCGACCACCCGTATCCGAAGGCCAACCCAATTTTCAGATTTTGATTGGGCCAACCCATTTTTCCGGTCCTGGCATGACGCTTACTAATGATACCATACATGTTGCTGGTTTTTCGGCTAGGGGATTTTTCTGATCCAAAATGGAGTTTCAGCATTATGCAAAAGGGTATTTCAGCGACATTATTTGTGACCAAAAGTCAGTTTCAGCGACTTTTTTGGTCTCAAAACAGGATTTTCAGCACTGAAAATAGCACCTTTAAACCCATTCTTTTCTCCAAACTTATTTTATTCAACATAATAGAGTTGCAAAAATTTTTTGAAGGCCAAAAAAATCTTTATTATGAAAATTTTTCATTTTGAATTATTTTTTCAAAAATTTTTTAGCATGAAATTTAGCTTGTAGGAGATGACAAGATGCCTAGAAGGAACTTTAAATACAAAAACTGATACTTTGGTTTAAGCATAGTGTTACAGCCTGATAGTCGATAGTCTACCTGCAGCCACTGCCCTTCACAACCTATTTTTAGGCTTAGAATAAGAATGAAACTGATAGAACTGCACTGCTAGGGTCTCTGAAACCCTAATCAGTGTCTGTGGAACCATGTTTACGAGTTTCAAAAATTCTCCCCAAATCTGGCTCTGGGGAGTTTTCTCCGAAAATTCCCTTCCCCAACTACACGTATGAATGCTATCATAAAATCTAGCAAAAAACACTACATAAGAAATTACACCAGTACTGTTAAGAAGATACATATAACAGGTTCGGCACGAAGAGGGGTTAGGTTAGGAAGATTGCCTGCCAGGCGGGAGTCATCAAGGGGGATTCACTCAGAGAACAGGTAAAAATTTTCAAAACCCCAAAACGCCTGAGAATCATACATGGGGTAGAAGGTAACCCTTCACCACCAAACCCCTCAGTCGGCCATACGACCCTCGCCGGCAGGCGTACCTCCGCCCAGCAGTCTCGACCCCTATCTGAAAACTTTGGCGACCTTTAGCGAGAAATGTGGCGACGTTTCTTCGAAAACAGAACAGGCCAAAAACCCCCTCGATGGCCACCAATACCTACCTCCAAAATTTTGGGGCTTTTTGAAATGCGATTTTATACATACTTTCCAACCGCACCCAACGAAAAGCCATACCCCTCCATTTTTTCGGTCCATGTATGCTGAGAATGCATGTTTTATTTAATAATAAGGGTAAAAATCGCAATTTTAAGCTGCCATATAGCGTTCGAGAGCAAAAAAACAAAACAAAATGGCAAAGCTTTCATGTAATAGGGGTCTGGCTGCCTGCCCCTCACCCGACATAAGCCAGCACCCGTATTCCAGGCAGGGTTCGTGCCGCTCAGGCGATCCAAACTCCCTTGACAATCAAGCGAAATCGTTGATAAATATGACTGTAAAGTAAGGTAGGCTATCTACCTGTTAGAATAGCTATCGTACTCAACATTGACCGCTTGTTCTGGCCCAGATAGAAGTAAGCACGATGTATGAAACGATCTCCAGCACAAAGTTGTGGCCATCACTCCCCTAGACCCCATCTTCCGGCACAACAACGAACACCACATTAAATCAACTTCTTTTCAGCTCTTCAAGAACAAACTTTTGCTATTCCTGCCTGCACCGGGAACAGAATATTCTACATATACAATGTCGTAGGGAACGGAATTCAGGGGAGTCGAAATCTCCTTAGGGAGAAATTCCGTTTCTTCCAGGGGTTTTTAGGGTATCTTTCGGCAAAAGGTAAAGAGCACCGTTAGGGGGTCTGCTGCGGCTCATTCGGTCCAGATTGCTTGAGCGCGTGCGTTGTTGGTGCGCGCGCATTAAACTAAGCGTCTGTTCTCAGGAAACACATGCGGCGCACACTGTAGCGTAGGGAAGCAAATGGTATCCGGTATTATTTGGTATTATTTGGTATTTTCTAGGTATTTGGTATTATTCGGTATTTCGTATTTTTGTACCAAATAATACCAAATAGTTTAAATAATTAAACAGTTAGCTTTTAAGCGATAAATTCTGCATATTTTGCGACTTTATTCCATGTCAGAGCTCTTCTGTTCAGAGTTTTCTCTTTATTTCTAATTTACTAAAAGTTTAACAATGCAGATACGCAGAAGAAGACGTCTCTTTACCGTTTCTGAGCAACAAAACAACAAAGAATTCTGACCAGTTTAGCTTATAACACACAACCATTCATGGAAAATTCTCGAAAAGTGGGAGTGGGCCCCCATGAAATGACGCAAGGCGATTTTGGGGGAAGGGGGGTCCGAAAAATCGGGGTTTTGGTACGACGTCGTTTATGGACGGCCCCTTTATCGAGACCGAGCCTAGACCGCAAACGTCACAACGTGCTTGTCCATTTCCCGAGTAAGTGAAAAACCATCAAATTCTGCTCGTTTTCTTTCTCGGCATGACTAGATTTCTTTTAGATGCAACAAAAACTCTTCCACTTAGGCAAAACTTATATAATTTTGCTGAAAAAATAACAAAAAGTATGACTTTGCGCTCATTCCAAACAGCTAGCGACCTGTTTATCAACTATTTGGAATTATTTGGTATTATTTGGTATAGAAAATACCATCTGGTATTTTTTATACCATTTGCATCCCTACTGTAGCGAGCGCCCGGCGCAACGCGAACGGTTATAATTAGGCTTTATATATGCAAATTCAGATAATCATAATTCTTTTCGTTTTGTTCACAATAAAAATCTAACAGTGCATGTATAGTGAATAACTAAATAAACGTACGGGTATTGAAACAAACAATAAACAGTTACATACAGTACATACAGCTAGATTACTTATCCGTCTGCTCAGGCAACAATTCAGCAACCAAATGTTGCATTTTCTACCGCTTTGCGCGCCATGAATGCGAACGCAACATTTGTTGCTTGACTTTCGAGTCTCAGCAGGCGCAACTGTGAATGGGCTGCAAATAGAAGCGTGGAGGGGTCGTAAGAATAGTAAATGACTGTCTCAGACCGACGCGAAAATTTTGCCGCCCCAAAGTCAGCCATCCTCACATTAACAGACCAGATTACTTTCCGCATTCAACCGGTCAAAGGCTATTGACATCTAGTGTCAATCATCTCTGAGGTCAGTGTTTGTTTCAATTGACCGGCGGCGATGGATTATTTATTCCAGTTCCCTATCTCTGCCATTCTGCTTTAAATAGCGCGCCTTTGTCTCGCAGCGAGGGCCTGATCTCACGGCCGCTGAGCAATCACATCGGCGCGCCGTGCATTAAACTAAGACCTGGACCGAATGGGAGGAGCCCATTCCCCCCCACCCGGCGCTGCCGCGGCCGGATTACGGTATGCGCTATCTGCTCTATGTTTGGTGTGAAAATATATTTTTCTTCCCCTCCGCTGAGGTTTTTGAAAGGTCAGAAATGATTTTATATTTGGAAAATGCGTCTCTAGGAGTTCTTTTATGTTTCTAAAACAGGCTGTCCGGAGCGTGCCTATACTGATGCGTCAATCTAGGGGTATTTTTATGTTTTTAAAACAGGGCCTCTGGGGCGTTCCTATACCGATGCGTCCCCTAGGGGTGCTTTTATGTTTTTAAAACAGGCCCTCCGGAGCGTTCCTATACCGTTGCGTCCCCTAGGGTATTTTTATGTTTTTAAAACAGGGCCTCTGGAGCGTTACTATACCGATGCGTCCCCTAGGGGTATTTTTATGTTTTTATGACAGGGCCTCTGGAGCGTTCCTACACCGATGCGTCCCCTAGGGGTATTTTTGTGTTTTTAAAGCAGGGCCTCTGGAGCGTTCCTATACCGATGCGTCCCCTAGGGGTACTTTTATGTTTTTAATACAGGCCCTCCGGAGCGTTCCTATACCGATGCATCCCCTAGGGGTATTTTTATGTTCTTAAACAGGCCCTCCGGAGATTTCCTACACCGATGCGTCCCCTAGGGGTACTTTTATGTTTGGAAAACAGGCCCTCCAGAGCGTGCCTATACTGATGCGTCTCTAGGGGTACTTTTATATTTGGAAAATTGTCAGGCCCAGACCCAACCCAGGTCTCCAAAAGTCGGTGATGGCAAATACGTAAATAAATGGGAACCGAACTGGAGCTGCCGTTGCACCGTACCTGATAACAGCAAAGGGGAGGGATGTTTGCACTTGCAGGCAGATATTCTGAAAATAATTGGCATACCGGGTATCGGTATTTATAAAAATTGCAACTACTTGGTAATTTAAGTTGTTCTGTTTTAGTGCTTTTACTACCACTTCTCTGTGAAGTCGTTTAAACTTTGCGCGCTTTGTGTTGTTTCACATGCAGCAATATTACAGTAACCCGCCGCGGCAGCGCCGGGTGGGGCAGTAGGAAGAAAACCCCCCAGTCGGGGGCGGGGCTAGAGGGATTACTGTAGTCGATTTCATTTTTTGGCTGGTGTGAACGTGAAGTTCGTTTTGCCAAAATCGCATTGTTTTTAGTGCGATGAAGCTGGTAGAATGCCGGAAAGTGCTCAGCCGTCCGAATTAGTGGAAGTTAGTCACACAAATATTAGTTGTTGATCAGAAAACTAGTTTGTTTTGCGTCGTCGAACCGTGTGAGCGATTATGGCGGAATAGTAACAAGAATTGAATTTTCGAACGGATGGCCTACCTAGCTGATAGAACGGCTCCAGCAAGACGTTTTGACTGAAGTAAACTCACTCGCTCGCACCTGCCTTGGATGAGGAAGGCGGACAAAATCGTGTTTGGCGTAACAATTTTCAGGTTAGTTAGCACCTTCATGTTTTTAATGTTTAAAATGACCTATACTATAGGCTTCATTCAGTGTCTCGCTCGTCAGTTCGTAAGGAAGGGATGACATGGTTAATAGGAAGATCTTTATGTTAGGACTAGTGTGTGTTTGTTTATTAAGTAACGACCGACCGTTAGTACCACGAATAGCGCTTATTTTGCCAACAGTAGACCTCAGTCCGCGGTATTTGCGCATATATATCCTGTAAGAATCGGCCGCATGGTGGAGATTTCTTTAGAACGTTCTTTCTGAACCTAAGACTAAAAAGTCGGGTAGTCGGCCGGTAGGGCGAATTGGCCTTCTCTGTTTACCGCAACGCCCAACGGGTTCATGCAGAATATTTACGCGCTGATGTCCGCGGCCGGAGAACGAAGTGCTGAGTTTATTCAAAGAAGTCAGCCTGGATGGAGAACACAAACGACGACAATTCTTTGACTATACCGGCCATACATGTACCAGGTTATCCGCCGAAGGGGGAGGGTAGTCTGGCGCCGGCCCGGGGGGGTCTGAGCCCAAATTTTTGGAGAGGGGTTGGGCACTAAAAAACGCTCAAAAATCGAAAAAATCGCAATTTTTTGGCCAAAAAATCGCTAATCTGGGCTGAAATACAGCTAAAAAGTGCTGTTTTGCAGGCGATTGTGGCAATTCTTGTGTCTGAAATTGTAAAAAATCGCAAAAATGTGCTCAAAAAATTACTTGCCAGAAAAATCGGAGGGGGGGTCGGAAAAATCGTCTCAAGGGGTCCCATCCGGGGGGTCTGGCCTAAGTCGGGTGGGGGCAGACCCCCTGTTACAACATGTATGATACCGGGGTGGGACGGGCCAAAAAAGTAGTTCGTTTTGTTGCCGTAATGGGTTATTGGCTGTAGGATGTGCGTGCGACGATCGGTCCATGCCGGGTGCACTGAGTGATGGTTGTCTTCTTAGGTGTATATTGTTTTTCTCGCTGTAACTTGGTGTACGCAGATGCAGTTTCTTTAGGCACCTCAGCAACGGCAGCGTCCTAATGCGCGAAAGCAGTAGCAGAATGTCGACTGAACTGGACATAGCGGCTGTTTTAAGAGCTCGGCGATTGTGACAGAGAACTTACCTTGCGACGGCTAATTCAGAGTTGACGCCGTTGCCGGCCCTAACTGCCATCTCCACAGACAATTGACACAGTTGTTTCCACCGTCTACGATGACGGAGAACAGATGCTGGCAGGCAGCGATGAGTAAATATGTAAGGTACGACATTTTGATTTAACCGTCTTAACCCGTTACACTCTAAACAATTTTGTGTTCATCTGAGTGAATAAAATTACGACTTGTTGTTCATCATTCCATTGTTAGGATCAAGTTAGGTTAAAAGTTGCTCAGAATAAAAAAATGCAAGTTACTAGAGGTGTTCACGAGCCTAAAAAATCACGGCTCGGCTCAATTTGGGTCAGCTCACTCGTTCAGCCCGTTTATGCTTACCTGCAAGCTCGCTCTGTACTGGTACCATATAATATCGATCCCTGGCTGCAATTATTAAACACTGCCCATGATTAGCGATCGACCGGAATTCCGGTTCCGGTGCTGAAGGGTGCCGGAACTGGAACTTTTTGACTTTCCGCTCTTTTTGGAAGCAAACCGCCTAAATTCCATGCAATATCGCTAAACACTGTAACTGTTTTCTGCAGTTTTCAGCTAGAATTTCGAATTTTTAGCCTTTGTTGAAAAGTTCCGGTTCCGCCCGGAACTGGGGTAATTCCGGTCCGGTTCCAGTCGGAATTTTGATTCCGGTCGATCGCTTCGCTACCCATGAGTTGACTGAAAACGTGATCAATTATATTATTCTCGGTTTAGTCTCTGGATTGGTTGGTTGCCGAACTGAGCAGAAGATGAAGATGAAGCGCTTCCAGCCTGTCAAGTTAAATTGAAAAAGCCTTCGTTCAGACGATACTCTCACGGTTCTCTCATGGAAGTCTGTGCGAAACTGCACTTGAGATCTTGATTACGCATTTGTTACCAGTGGTTAGAAGATTTGTCTCTGTCTGCGTGCACCATACTTTTTCTTTGGTAAAATAAGTACGTAAGGCCGTACGTACAACACCAGAAGTAAATCATTGTCGAAGTTTTTGTTCTGACAGCCTATCGTTTGTCTGTCGATGATTGATGCCAAGGTGTCGTGCCAGTGCCTGTTTAGTAAGATAGAACTCGCATTGGATGGATGGATTGTCCTGGCGTGGCCGTAGCGTTAGGCCTCGCCACACGGCGAGTCGATCACGCGCACCCACATCCTGCCATTCCTTCGGTACTACTCTCTTAAAACAATCTGCGTTATAGGTGTGAAATTCTGTCAAAATTATTACAGAATTTCTCCATGATTACCAACCACTGGCTGTTTCTGTTCAAGATAGCAGAAATGGTAGTTATTACAGATATGCCTCGAATGGAGCACAGATTTGTCGAAATTACAGATTGTCTGCTAGAACTGGTAAATCTGTAATATCGAACACAATAGTCTGTTATAAACCGCGGTTTGTGGTCCTACAGATTCTGGCGAATCTCTGGTTTTTCACAGTCCATTCCGTTAAAAATTAAAGAACGGGCTTGACAGATTTTCTGTACTAAAACACAAATCATTTACCAGAACGGTAATATTTATTTCACATAAAATTTGCATAAGCACTACAGTATTCCGCGATAGACACCGTAACAGCAGTCGTTAAGCCATTTTCATAAGCTTCAGTGTAGTATTATACTATTTGATGCACTTGTGGTGCTAATCATTTTCGCTCTCTCAGCCAGCCACAAGGCGTTTGTAAGTGAGCTTATGAAAATGCCTTTCAAACAGAGTATGCATGAAAGAAAACAAAAAAATTACGGGTCCTTTATGTCACTGAGTAGACTTTTCACCTTTCACAGAGGTGGACGCTGATGCCATGCAGCAGGTACCTAAAATGCGGTAAAAAGGACTGGTTCTAGGCTAAGGCTGTCTAGTCTATGTTTGGAGTATGAAATTCTTATAATACTTGATGGCGTGTTTGCTGGCCATTGGCATGATGATAAGTTCCAGCAGGGCGTAAGTGCTGTGAATTTGAAGCATTGTAGAGGTGTAGAGCAAATTCCCAGAGCGAACACAAGAGGGCAGACGATTGCCTAGAGCCTTCGAACGCCAGAATCAGAATGGTATCGTTGTCTAGTCTAGGATTTTCCCTCCTGACATACTGTATGGAGCTCGAACCAGAGTCGCCTTTACTGCGTGTGACGACTTTTTGGTAACGCCCAAATAACAATGGAAAAGACAGATGACCCACCAAGGACTCGACCGCCTCTAAATTAAAGTTCTATTACGTAGTCTGGTGACTTCTGGTTAGGTACCTTCATGTGCTAAAATTCTTCCATTGAGAAAGAGTTGAAGAGCCAGGAAAAGCTGCCACAGGAAGTGAGGAAGGCCCTCCTCTCCTCCACAATGCTTTGGAGAACTTCTGACAGTTCCGGCCAAAATGACAGGATTGTGGTCAACTCAAATCGAGCCGTCGGCCTGCACTCGCTTTAGCAGTGTATTTTTGGAAGAAATGAATTCCAAGTTTGGGAAAGCTTGGAAGCCCTAAAGAAGAGAAAATTTACACTAATGCTCTCTCAATTACACTTACTGTTTGATCAAACGTCACATATGTAATTACGTTGAACCAGTTCTGGCAGCGATTCTTGACATTCCAAGTCAAAACGGCCAAATTCCTCAAGTTTGTATTGAATCAGGGCAGTTTCCTGGCTGAATTTGTCAAAATCCACTCAAACTTCTTGCATTGTAGCGATTCCAACTGGCTCGGATTTCGTGAAATCTGGCCCGGAAACTCGGGCAAGTACACCACGTTCAGTATCAATATAGTCAAACAGATGGTTGACCAAAATCTTCTTCCCTTCCATTGCTTTCTAGTAGAATGAGATTTCCGACTCTTTCTGGCAGGTCAGACAGGACAGTAAATTGGCAAGGTTGCGGGACGTAGGAACGCGCGCGCATTTGATGTAGGCAGTTGCTTCAAATAACAGATAGCAGCTTTACGTATGCAGGCAGTCAGAATGAGTCATAAAGGCAGGCAAGGCAGGTGGTGGCGCCGAAAATCGTTGGCAACAAGCACTGGAATGCGCGTTTTTCCCTGAGAAGCTGGGCCCTTATTCAACTGACAAAAGGCACAGTGTTGGATAACGAAAAAACGGGCCGATTCGGAACCTATTGCGTACGTAATAGTCGACTGGATGGAAGCCAAGAAGTTCTGACTGTCCGATAATGCAGTAATTCGGCAAATAATTAAGAAGCACGCATACGTACAGCAATACGTACGTATTATGGTCTACTAGCAGTTTTAAACTCAACAAATCGCAGCTAATGTTTGAAACACGTAAACATACAGAGAAAATGAAGAAGAAAGTAATCATTTAACAAGAAAGCCAGCGAATTGCTTTCTAGTAGAACAAGATTTCTAGTAGAAAACTGGATAAACGGCACAATGTTTGCTTGCTCTACATCACTAAATAGCACACTGTAGAATTATATCCATTTCAATTTGAGTTATGAAGAGAAGTTAGAGAACTGTTGTAAATTGCTGAAAATCTTTAATATGAAGTATCATGCAATTCTTTAATTATTTTTTACAGATTTTCTGTAACACCCTGCTACAGAATATCTGTAAGCGGTCCTGGTATTACAGATCCACTAAATTTTCTTTCAAATAGAACAGAAAGATACGGTAAACTTTGGTTAACAACAGTTCAAATCTGTCATATCAAGCATAACAGTTTATCTGTAATGTAAAATATTGCAGATTGTTTTCAGAGAGTATGAAGAGCTTAAAGATGAAGGTCCCTTTTGTCTTCGTATTTCGCTCATCTTCAAGCTGTTCGTGTGGCCAATAGAGGCAACGCTCAATGCTGAGCTTGTCATTATAAACCCACAACAAAATGTCCTACTTGTCGGAACTTTCATTGCTGTTATCGCCCAAAACTAGCTTTTTGAATTGACAGAGATGACTGGTACAGGGGAACTTGAAGGTTTTGTTGATTTTTTCTGGTCTGCTCATAACAGGCAAGTATTTGGACAGCTTGTGGGGTGGATTCATTGTACTTTTCATTGAATTTTGTTCCGCTCAGAACAGGCAAGTGTTCGGACAGCTGTTGGAGCCATACTGTTGGTAGCTGGGCGGCTGGGGTTTTTTCAGGTCCAAAATATAGTTTCGCACTATGTCTAACTGAATTTCAAAATCAGGCCCACCGCAGGCCATAAATACACAAACTGGCGAATTTTCCTAAAACTAAAGAAACTCTGCTAAAATAATCGAGTCTTCTCTAAAAACTGTTTTATTTGGTATTTTGCTGCATTTTTATTCGATTTATTGAACTTTCAATCAATTTTTTGACAAAAAGCGTAGAATTTTTAAAATTTTCATTCAGTGCACAGCTCCAGTATTTCTGGCCCAACCAAACAGCAGAAAGTGTGAAGTATTATAAACAAGACGGTTCTTCAAAATGAGTGTATAAAACTTTAGATAGTTTGATCATTTTGAAGATCCTCTCAGTTTTAGAGGCAGACAGATTTTTTAGAAATTTTTTATAAAATTAGACCGGCAGCAGAGAAAACGTCAGTAAACTTATATTTGAAGAAAGTGGGTGTGCAATTCTCTCAGATGCAGTTTTCTCTTTCAAACAGGTCTTGCTGACAGTAAGCTCTTCAGATAATTCTTTCAGATGATTTTCCCTTCCAATCCAAAGAATTCTGGCACTCTTTAGGCAAATCTTTCAAAAAGCAGCTTTCGCTTCCAAAGAATTCTGGCACTCTATAGGCAAATCTTTCAAAAAGCAGCTTTCCTTCCAAAGAATTCTGGCACTCTTTAGACAAATCTTTCAAAAAGGAGCTCTCCTTCCAAAGAATTTTGGCACTCTTTAGGCAAATCTTTGAAAAAGCAGCTTTCGCTTTCGAAGAATTCTCGCACTCTTTAGACAAATCTTTCAAAAAGCAGCTTTCCTTCCAAAGAATTCTGGCACTCTTTAGGCAAAACTTTCAAAAAGCAGCTTTCGCTTCCAAAGAATTCTGGCACTCTATAGGCAAATCTTTCAAAAAGCAAATTTCCTTCCAAAGAATTCTGGCACTCTTTAGACAAATCTTTCAAAAAGGAGCTCTCCTTCCAAAGAATTCTGGCACTCTTTAGGCAAATGTTTCAAAAAGCAGCTTTCGCTTCCAGAGAATTCTGGCACTCTTTTAGGCAAATCTTTCAAAAAGCAGCTTTCGCTTCCAAAGAATTCTGGCACTCATTAGGCAAATCTTTCAAAAAGCAGCTTTCGCTTCCAGAGAATTCTGGCACTCTTTAGGCAAAACTTTCAAAAAGCAGCTTTCGCTTCCAAAGAATTCTGGCACTCTTTAGGCAAATCTTTCAAAAAGCACCTTTCGCTTCCAAAGAATTCTGGCACTCTATAGGCAAATCTTTCAAAAAGCAGCTTTCCTTCCAAAGAATTCTGGCACTCTTTAGACAAATCTTTCAAAAAGGAGCTCTCCTTCCAAAGAATTCTGGCACTCTTTAGGCAAATATTTCAAAAAGCAGCTTTCGCTTCCAGATAATTCTGGCACTCTTTAGGCAAATCTTTCAAAAAGCAGCTTTCGCTTTCGAAGAATTCTGGCACTCTTTAGGCAAATCTTTCAAAAAGTAGCTTTCGCTTTCAAAGAATTCTGACACGATTTAGGCAAATCTTTCAAAAAGCAGCTTTTGCATCCAGAGAATTCTGGCACTCTTTAGCCAAATCTTTCAAAAAGCAGTTTTCGCTTCCAAAAAATTCTGGCACTCTTTAGACAAATCTTTCAAAAAGGAGCTCTCCTTCCAAAGAATTCTGGCACTCTTTAGGCAAATATTTCAAAAAGCAGCTTTCGCTTCCAGATAATTCTGGCACTCTTTAGGCAAATCTTTCAAAAAGCAGCTTTCGCTTTCGAAGAATTCTGGCACTCTTTAGGCAAATCTTTCAAAAAGTAGCTTTCGCCTTCAAAGAATTCTGACACGATTTAGGCAAATCTTTCAAAAAGCAGCTTTTGCATCCAGAGAATTCTGGCACTCTTTAGCCAAATCTTTCAAAAAGCAGCTTTTGCATCCAGAGAATTCTGGCACTCTTTAGCCAAATCTTTCAAAAAGCAGTTTTCGCTTCCAAAAAATTCTGGCACTCTTTAGACAAATCTTTCAAAAAGGAGCTCTCCTTCCAAAGAATTCTGGCACTCTTTAGGCAAATATTTCAAAAAGCAGCTTTCGCTTCCAGATAATTCTGGCACTCTTTAGGCAAATCTTTCAAAAAGCAGCTTTCGCTTTCGAAGAATTCTGGCACTCTTTAGGCAAATCTTTCAAAAAGCAGCTTTCGCTTCCAGAGAATTCTGGCACTCTTTAGCCAAATCTTTCAAAAAGCAGTTTTCGCTTCCAAAAAATTCTGGCACTATTTAGGCAAATCTTTCAAAAAGCAGTTTTCGCTTCCAAAGAATTCTGGCACTATTTAGGCAAATCTTTCAAAAAATCAGTTTTTTTCTTTCAAGCAGTTCTGATACTCCTTAGGTAAACCTTTCAAGCGGGAGGTTTTCTGTTTCAAGCAGTTCTAACACTCTTTAGAAAAACCTTTCAACAAAGCAGTTTTCTCGTGCAAGCAATTCTGCTCTAAGGGCAAGCTCTTCAGGCAGTTCTTTGAAAAGCAATTTGTTTCAAGCAAGTTAATTCTGAGTGTAAACACTTTAGGTACATAGGTCTTAACAAAAAGCAGTTTTCCCTTTAAAGTAATTCTTTCCGCATTAAACTCTTTAGGTAGCTCCTTCAATAAGTAGTTTTCTCTTTGAAGTAATTTCTTCTGACAGTAAACACTTTTGGTAGCTCTTTCAATAAGTAGTTTTCTTTTTCAAGTAATTCTTTCTGACAGTAAACTCTTTAGGTAACTCTTTCAATAAGTAGTTTTCTCTTTCAACTAAATTCTTTCTGACAGTAAACTCTTTAGGTAGCTCTTTTTCAATAAGTGGTTTTCTCTTTCAAGTAATTCTTTCTGACAGTAAACTCTTTAGGTAGCTCTTTTTCAATAAGTGGTTTTCTCTTTGAAGTAATTCTTTCTGACAGTAAACTCTTTAGGTAGCTCTTTCAGGAAGTAGTTTTCTCTTTGAAGTAATTCTTTTTATTTGATAAGCTCTTTATGCAGCGTTCTTTCAGAAAGCAGTTTTCTCTGGCAGGCAGTTATTTCTGGGAACACATAATTGAAAGAAAGCACGAGTAGCAAAAGCTGAGCGCAGTTCGAAACCCAACGCTATGCACCGGTGCAAGGCAACTGTGGCGAGACGCTTGTTTACTCCAGTCGCCTGTTTCCTTCCAGGTGCGGTGTCTCAAGATAAACGGCTTACTACGAGCCAGCCGCGCCCAGCCCACACGCTTTAAGATATGTCTACATGCCCCATACACTTAAGCCAGACATGGGCTAAAATTTCGGCTGAGGGGGTGTAGAATTTTTAATTCCTTAGGGGGGCTGAGGGGGGTAGGAGCGCCTGAGGGGTGGTAAGCCTAAAACACCGATTTTTTTGCTAAAATCAAGGATTTTTGGCTTGTTTTTTCATTAAAAATAAGCTAAAATAATCTATTCTGAGCTCACTTACACCTAATCCAGATTTTCATAATAATTTTCTATCCAAAATTGTTCCAAAAATTCCTGAGAGAGTAGCGGCCGGCTGAGGGGGGCAGGTCAGAGCCTGAGGGGGGTGAACCCCCCTCAGCCCCCCTTGCCCACAGTGGCGTATCCAGGATTTTGGAAAGGGGGTGTAAAATTTTGAAAGTGCCTGGTTGGGCCGCTGCCCAACCAGGGTAAGAAAATTTAGCAAAATTAGCCTTCAAAAACGCGTTTAACATGCATTTTGCGAGAAAGTCAACTTAGGATGTTCAAGCAACTTTTTTTCGCGGATCCGGCTGGTAGCCAAACATGTTAAAACAGATGTCAAACGAACACCAACGGTGCATGTTCGAACACCAGCGACCCCCTAGAACCGGAGCTGTACCCCCCGAAAGTTGGGACGGTAGCCCCTTTTCGGCCATTTTCTTGACATTTACTCAAACGATCACCATTCACTCGTTTCTCAACAGTCTGAACAGGCGTGCACATGGTTGGATAGCCCTGACAGTTGCCTTTCAGATGCTGCACACAGCGCTTCCGGAACGTACCCGGTTAGCGAGATATTCTCCGAAAACTACGAAATTTAGCGAAATTCCGACTCGATTTTTTTCCGAAAAATCGCTGTAACTTCTGCCATAAATGCGGGGTCAAGCTGATTTTTGCTAAAAAGATAAAACGCAAAATGCCAAACAAAATTAACCTATTTCGGAGGCAAGTTGTTGGGGTCAGGGGGGGGGGTGTTTTGCAATTTGAAGCCAGTCAAAAAATATTTTGTTGCTCAGAATAAAAAACAAACACACAATTCTGATGCAGTTTTACCCGCTGATTACGAATATGAACTCGGTTTGGCTGGATTCCTTTTGGTTCGGGAGAAATTTGCATCCAAATCTTCGAGTGGCTGTATTTCTAAAGTGGCACTGCTCATTAGCATGAGCAAGAACCATGCTAGAAAGCAGTTTTTCTTATGTAGTTTTCGATGCTGATTCTGAAGATAATCATATTTTTTATCTACGTTGAGCAGTTCTGAAGATATGGGCATTTTGAGAATTTGCGAACAAAACCGTTGCAGTTGGTATGCAATGGTGGTTTGAAATGTTACTCAATTCTGTCATATGCTAGATACGGAGCTATGGAAGTAGCATCACCTAATGCAGTTTTTGCCGCTGATTATGAAAATTACCTCTATTTTTCAATCGGACGGCTTTTGAGTGAGTTACTTAGGCCTGGTGCCCTGTCATCCACATTGTAAGAAATGTATCAAACAGGTGCGTGAAATAGTAACTGTTATATGCAGTTTTCTTCGCTGATTCAGAATATGACCTTATTTTTGCGCTACAATGACCTTGTCACGAGTTATGGACCTCTAAAGTTACTTCAATGTCCATGCTTTCAGGAGTGGTAATCTGGAAATAGATTGTCCGCGCTTTGGCACTTGTGAAGCGAATTATCTATCAAAAATAGTGCATCCGACCTATTTTGAACCGCTGGTTTCAAAAATGACCTTACTTCTGCTCTACAAGCTATTGATTTTAAGATACAACTTTCTGCACTTCTTTCACAAGAATACGACAGAACCTTAAAATGAAAGGCTTGTAGAGCAGAAGTAAGGTCATTTTATAAATCAGCGGTCGAAAATAGTTCGGATACACTATTTTCTGATAGATAATTCACTTCACAAGTGCCAAAGCACAGACTATCTATTTCCAGATTACCACTCCTGAAAGCATGGATATTGATGTAACTTTAGAGGTCTACAACTCGTGACAATGTCATTGTAGCGCAAAAATAAGGTCATATTCTGAATCAGCGAAGAAAACTGCATATAACAGTTACCATTTCACGCACCTGTTTGATAAATTTCTTATAATGTGGATGACAGGGCACCAGGCCTAAGTAACTCACTCAGAAGACGTCCGATTGAAAAATAGAGGTAATTTTCATAATCAGCGGCAAAAACTGCATTAGGCGATGCTAATTCCATGGCTCCGTATCTAGCATATGACAGAATTGAGTAACATTTCTAACCGTAATTGCATACAAACTGCAACGGTTTTGTTCGCAAATTCTCAAAATGCCCATATCTTCAGAACTGCTCAACGTAGATAAAAAATATGATTATCTTCAGAATCAGCATCGAAAACTACATAAGAAAAACTGCTTTCTAGCATGGTTCTTGCTCATGCTAATGAGCAGTGCCACTTTAGAAATACAGCCACTCGAAGATTTGGATGCAAATTTCTCCCGAACCAAAAGGAATCCAGCCAAACCGAGTTCATATTCGTAATCAGCGGGTAAAACTGCATCAGAATTGTGTGTTTGTTTTTTATTCTGAGCAACAAAATATTTTTTGACTGGCTTCAAATTGCAAAACACCCCCCCCTGACCCCAACAACTTGCCTCCGAAATAGGTTAATTTTGTTTGGCATTTTGCGTTTTATCTTTTTAGCAAAAATCAGCTTGACCCCGCATTTATGGCAGAAGTTACAGCGATTTTTCGGAAAAAAATCGAGTCGGAATTTCGCTAAATTTCGTAGTTTTCGGAGAATATCTCGCTAACCGGGTACGTTCCGGAAGCGCTGTGTGCAGCATCTGAAAGGCAACTGTCAGGGCTATCCAACCATGTGCACGCCTGTTCAGACTGTTGAGAAACGAGTGAATGGTGATCGTTTGAGTAAATGTCAAGAAAATGGCCGAAAAGGGGCTACCGACCCAACTTTCGGGGGGTACAGCTCCGGTTCTAGGGGGTCGCTGGTGTTCGAACATGCACCGTTGGTGTTCGTTTGACATCTGTTTTAACATGTTTGGCTACCAGCCGGATCCGCGAAAAAAAGTTGCTTAAACACCTTCCCTTATAGCTAAGTTGACTTTCTCGCAAAATGCATGTTAAAACGCATTCCGAGCTTAAAATTAACAGAAATTACAAGTTTTAGTAGTTTATAATGGCCTGGTTGGGCTTCTGCCCGACCAGGGCGAGAAAATTTTGAAAATTTAGCCTTCAAAAACACATTTAGAAGGCATTCTGAGCACAAAATAGACAGTTTTAGTACATAATTCTTTAGTTTCTTATATTTTTGACAGACTTTTTCTTCCTACCTCCACCGCAAAGGGGGGGTGTACACACCCTACACCCCCCTGGATACGCCACTGCTTGCCCATGTCTGACTTAAGCCCCAACAAAAACTATTCATAAGCCTTGGCTGTCAGTAAAAACATTTAGAACGCATTCTGAGCATAAAATAGACAGGTGTAGTGTAGGTCACAATTTTTATTCGTTTATCTTATTTTTGCCCAATTTATTTCTACCTGCTCCGCTACTGGGGGCAGGGGTGTACACGCTAAACATACAACCCGAGGATATGCTACGATTGTAGCTATGGTTTATCTTTCTAGCATTTTTTCTCACAGTAAACAATTCAGGCAGTTTTTTAATATATACAATGTAGTTTTCTCCTCAAGCAATTCTTGGTGAAGCATACGTAGCAAAGGGCACTGAAATTGAGGAATTTCCACAGAAAGGAAAGTCATTAGGCATCTTTTTGAAATTTAGCAAATTTAGTGCCCTTCAGGTACACGGGTGCCCAGCTAGTACTGTATCTATGTTATGCCAAATGGGGATCGATCGGGTTTACAAATTTCATTCGAGGCTATACTCTTGGTATTACTAAAAGATCACAGTTATACTGTAGGTGGACCGCCCTAGCTTTTAGTTTTCGGCACACAGCACCAGCAGGAGTTGTAAGTTTTGCACAATAATTGTGCAGGTACAATATAGGTGTCCAAAGGCATTGAAAATAAATTATGAGTGATGGGGAAAACTGTCCTTTCCTGTGTTGAACTGCAGTAGGATATCAATAGAAAGCTTGAATTGCACTAAATAAATGGACCAAAATATTATCATATTCTTATTCCTTCTATTTCTGTTTAAAAACCCCAACAACACTGCAGTCAGTAGTACATACGTATCTATATTACTGACACTCTTTTAAGCAATTATTTCTGATAGTAAAAGTTTCAGATCATACTTTTAAAACGCTTTTTTGTCTTTTAAGCAATTGTTTCTACAGTAACTCTTTAGGTAGTTCTTTAAAAATCAGTTTTGTCTTTCAAAGAATTCTATCAGACTGTAAACTCTTCAAATATTCCTTTAAAAAGCAGTTTTCTGTTTTGCTTCTTTCAAAAAACAGCTTTCAGTTGCAATTCACAGTAAACTGTTGTCAGTTTTCGGGCCACAGAACCAGCACGACTTGGAATTTTCGGGCCAAACTTTCGCAATAGGTACCTAGTTATCTCGTTAATAAATCCTGAAAATCTGAGCCGAATTCATAGAGAAATGACTGAGAACGAACTGTTTGAGTAAACTCTCCTTCCTGCTGGAGTGTCTAAAGGCTAGCAGCTTTACAACGAGCGAGCCGAACGGCGAACGGCGCCGTGAGCACACGCTTTAAGATGCAATTGCATCCTACACGCTTAACGAAAAGCTAATCTTATACCGGCAGCCTTGGCTGCCGGTAAAAACTACATCTTAAACAACTGCATATGATATGCAGCTTACCAACTTGGCCATATATTTTGCACTTGGAATTCCAGGTTCGTTACCAAGCGCAACCCTCGATCGCAACTCATTGTGCTTGTTCAAAACTGCTGTCTGCCAATCTGTAGAAACATCTGAAACATAGTTGAAGTGTTATTTTGCAAGAATTATCAGATACCATAGCGTTGTCGCTTGCTATACTACAAAACCTATGCGCTCAAAAGGACTAACGAAAAAAGTAGAAGCTTATGGATTTTATAGAAGTTTTGCAGTATTTTGGTCATAACAAATATAATTTCTCACCGGCAATTGGGTCAATGCTCTCTCTCACTGCAAAGGGGTCCTCAGAGCCTCCTGAAGAAGATGAAGAGGAGGAAGAAGAAAAGGAGGAAGAAGAAGAAGATGAAGAGAAGGAAGAAGAGGAAGAAGAACTTCGCTCTGAAATCTTTCTTTCAATCAACTTTTAAAAGTAAAGCAGGTAAACGGCTTAAGCAAAAGGAACAAAACTGATAAATAAATAAATAAATAAATAAATAAATAAATAAATAAATAAATAAATAAATAAATAAATAAATAAATAAATAAATAAATAAATAAATAAAAAAATAAATAAAAAAATAAATATTATCCGACCGACCGACCGACCGACCGACCGACCGACCGACCGACCGACCGACCGACCGACCGACCAACAGTAACAAAAAACAAACAAACAAATAAAAAGAAGAAACGAACAAACCTTCAGTGACTTCAGTTGTGCCTCCACTTTCGTGCACATGGACGCTGTGCTCCTGTTTATTGCCTTCAGCCACAACTTCGTCTATCAAATGACAGAGTCCGCAGGACTTTTCGCAGGCAGCTCTCACTTTGTCATTCTGAGGTCCTGGATACTTGGTTATGTCACATACACCCATCTCCACAAATTCCTTACATCTGGAGGACACGTCAAAGCATTCTAAAAGTATAATGATATTTTCTACATGCTTGATTGGTAAAGAGCAGGGGGGGTGGCAACTGGGCCAAATCTTGAAATATGATGTGGGCCACTTCCCGCGAACCGCATTCAAACGGTTGCCATTCGCGCAATTCTCAAGCTATCGACATGCGGTTTCTGGCGTTGTGTAGCTAAGGCAATAGGCTTTCGAGCAATGTTGACAACTCCCCCATAGCCCAAAAGTTGGCGCGAAATTTGAATGTTTTTGGCGATCGACCATGACTCGGAATTTTGCTAATTATAAAAAAGTTTATAACTATTGGCCATAAGGAGCTATGAAGTCGGCCGGCATACCAACAGAAAGAACTCGTCGAGTAGATTAGTAGTGATACCCGCAAAATTTAAATTGGTCAATTCTACCATAAGAAATAACGCGCCAAACATAACATTCATTTTTGCGCTCAATGTTCACACCTGCCGCACTTCCTGAGAGCACAGGGAATCAACTACTGGCGTACATAGATCGGTATGTATACCAATCTATGCGTCTTAATCTGCTGAGTTCAAAAATTGCACGTACTGCTCAATCTGAAGCCGTACAAGTATGTTATCGCCTGAAATTTCACAGACATGCTTTTTACCCTTCAAGACTCTCATGTTAGTAGCCATTTCTGGGCACTTTAGCAGTAAAAAATCAACATTCTGAGCAAACATTCTGATGCAGAGTCACAAGACGAATCGATTGATGTGCTTAGATTCAGCCTACGACCACGTTTTACCCATGCACAGTAGACATTTGTGACCAAGACAGAAGAATGTTGATTTTTTACTGTTAAAGTGCCCAGAAATGGCTACAAACATGAGAGTCTTGAAGGGTAACAAGCATGTCTGTGGAATTTCAGGCGATAACATACTTGTCCGGCTTCAGATTGAGCATTGCGTGCAATTTTCGAACTCAGCAGATTAAGACGCATCGATTGGTATACATACCGATCTATGTAGGCCAGTAGTTCATTCCCTGTGCTCTCAGGAAGTGCGGCAGGTGTGAACATTGAGCGCAAAAATGAATGTTATGTTTGGCGCGTTATTTCTTACGGTAGAATTGACCAATTTAAATTTTGCGGGTATCATTACTAATCTACTCGACGAGTTCTTTCTGTTGGTATGCCGGCGGACTTCATAGCTCCTTATGGCCAATAGTTATAAACTTTTTTATAATTAGCAAAATTCCGAGTCATGGTCGATCGCCAAAAACATTCAAATTGCGCGCCAACTTTTGGGCTATGGGGGAGTTATTAACATTGCTCGAAAGCCTATTGCCTTAGCTACACAACGCCTGAAAAGGCATGTCGATGGCTTGAGAATTGCGTGAATGGCAACCGTTTGAATGCGGTTCGCGGGAAGTGGCCCGCATCATATTTCAAGATTTGGTCCAGTTGGTAAAGAGCTATAATTTTACTTGATCCTTTCCGCTCGCCCAAGCATAAACCATTCTCACATTTACCCACGCAGTTTGAACAAGGCGGTCCCGGCAAGAATACTGGCCGGCCCAAGAAATTTCCGCTGAAATTTTTTACCTCTGTAAAGTAAAAAAGTCATGCACGAACTAAATAATACAGCTTACGATGGCTTATAGCAGCAAATAACTAGTAAATGCTTCTGTCCATTTTCTTTCTCACAGTTTATCTGTCTGGCACAAGCTACTGCCGTTGTGTCATGCCAAACTAGCTGAAACAGAACTTTATTTACAAACCTTTACAAAGTAATGATTGACTTTAAGAGTTAGTCTCTGGGCCAATCGAGTTTCAGTATTCAGACCCAAAAATGAAACTTTGGCGTGGAGGGCTCAAAGTTGGAGGACTAATACGTATGGATAGGTTATATAACCACCGCAAAGGATATCCCGATTCGACGCTCCACGCTCGAGATACGGCCTTCTGAAAATCGGTCCGCTTAACTATGGGACCAAAATTTCAAAATCGAATTTCTAGCGCACTAGAAAAAATTTAAAAAAAAATTGGGACTGTTGGGACTTAAAAATTGGGGGTTTAGGGTAACTTTTAGAGTACTTTCAGAATCAACGGTCGAGTTCCAATTTGAATGAAAAAAAATTTTTTCGACCCCATTTGGAGCCCCCTAGCTCGTCTGGAACCCCCCTACACCGTTTTTTTTATTTCAGAATATTTTAGCGCTATCAATTCCCTACAGTTTCGTATAAGCCACATTGGCTGACCCGTGGAAGAAAGTGGTGAAAAATGGCTTCAAAGTTGAAAAATCCTCAAATTTTTAGTTTTGGTACTGCACCAAAATTTCCTGCTGGATTTTTAGTTGAAAATGAAATTGTTTTTCGTTGAAAATGGAATTCGACCGTTGATTCTGAAAGCACTCTAAAAGTTACCCTAAACCCCCAATTGTTAAGTCCCAACACTGATTAGTGCGCTGAAAACTCCAGCAGGAAATTTTGGTGCAGTACCAAAACTAAAAATTTGAGGATTTTTCAACTTTGAAGCCATATTTCACCACTTTCTTCCACGGGTCAGCCAATGTGGCTTATACGAAACTGTAGGAAATTGATAGCGCTAAAATATTCTGAAATAAAAAAACGGTGTAGGGGGTTCCAGACGAGCTAGGGGGCTCCAAAGGGGGTCGAAAAAAATTTTTTTCATTGAAAATGGAATTCGACCGTTGATTCTGAAAGTACTCTAAAAGTTACCCTAAACCCCCAATTTTTAAGTCCCAACACTGATTAGTGCGCTAGAAATTCGATTTTGAAATTTTGGTCCCATAGTTAAGCGGACCGATTTTCAGAAGGCCGTATCTCGAGCGTGGAGCGTCGAATCGGGATATCCTTTGCGGTGGTTATATAACCTATCCATACGTATTAGTCCTCCAACTTTGAGCCCTCCACGCCAAAGTTTCATTTTTGGGGTCTGAATATGGCAAAGGACCAAGACTCGATCGGTTCAGAGACTGACTCTTAATTTAATTTATAAGAAACCTTGAAAGTGAATAACATACTACAACAGTACATAAATTGTAAGAAATACTGAAAACATCAATACATAAAAACTACTGAGGATCAGGTCTATTGGACGGTTTTTCCCTCGTTTTCCCGAAAAAAAAACCGTTTTTTTCCGAGGGGCCAGAAAAAACTAAAATACAGAAAAACTCAAGAATGTTTATAAAGAAAATAAGTACAATAACTGCATAAATTCGCTTTAAAAATTTAAATTCGCTTTAAATTTGCGTTAATAAACGGCTTCCAGACATTTCTTGGGCCCGGTACCATTTTCAGACAATTTTCATATTCTATTTTTGGTGTTTTATAATCAAATTACTACTCTAATATATGAAATTAGTGCAATAAAACTCACGCTATTTCGTTAAATTCTGCAATAAAGAGCGATTCTTAAAAATTTTCTGTCATATCGGAAAATAACTTTTGTAAAAAAAACGAAAAAAAACTGGAAAAAACTGAAAAAACCGGCTTGAGTTTTTCCCGGTTAACAAAACAGCCCTGCTCAGGGTAGGAGGAAGTTCGGAAAAATTAGAAAAAATGTTGAAAACGGCAGCAAAGTGCAAGCAAAATACGAAAAATCCAGTAAAACACTTTTAAAAAATGAAAAACATGCAAAAATGGTGAAGTATGTAAGTGTCAAGCAATTTAAACTTACTTGCGTGAACACACTGACGTGCTCTCGCTGCAAACTCTCGTATTTGATACTCTTTTCTCCAGATTTAAACCAGAATTCGATTAGTTGTGCAGCGTCGTAATCAAAATCATTGCTGCTATGCCAACCCCAAACTTCGGCTACTCCAGGTAGTTTCTTGCGTTCAGTAGGACAACCAGATACGTACTCCTCCGTTTTTTCTGCCAATTCGCTGTCCCAAACCTGGAAGAATGCAGCTGGAAAATGTTGGAAGGAAATACAGCCAGCTTCAAAGTGACTGATAAACAGCATCGATTAACTAACAATGCCCAGCAGCCAACCCCTATTTGGTTGGATCCTACTAAACTGGGTAATTTCTTTATCGATTTATTAAACTAAGAAGCAGGCTGGTCTACAAAAATTCTAACTTTTCGTTTAATCCTTGAAGTATAGGTTTGAAGCATTACTGGAATTTAAAACTTAAAAATCATATTCAAATATGAGTTTTCTTCGTAAAACTGGCGAATTGACTGTTTTGAGAGTTTCCGATTTCTGAAAAACAGGGTGAGGAAGGTTTCTATGACATGAAACAGAGCTTAGATATGATGTTTGTTCATTTGTCCAGCTTCCTGCTAAAATCTACAATTGTACTACGTCGATTAACCACTGATTCAGTGTTTTGATTCTAGATCGTGCCATTTACTAACTATTGAATTTTCGGTCATGTTTTTTAAATTCCCCAATTTCAGCGCAATTTATGCCACCATGGTGCACAGTCAATATGTCGTGCTACAATGTAGACATGTTCAAAGGGTGGCTGAAGGGGGTTGAGCGCCTCAGGCTCTGACCAACCCCCCTCAGGCCGTCGCCGCCGCTACCCCCACTCCTCTCAGGAACTTTGTAAGAATTTTGAACAGAAAATTATCATAAATGTATGCCTGCCTAGATTATGTATAACTGAGCTCATATTAGCTTATATTGGCCTATTTTAACCAATAATAAGCCAAAAAGCCTTGATTTTAGCAAAATGGGACATTTTGGCTTACTATCCCCAGAGACCCCATCAGCTGCTTCTACCCCCCAGCCCGCTCAGGATTTGAAAATTTATCACCCCTCAGTCGAAATGCTAGCCATGTCTGTGTCAGGGATGTGAGGTGTGTTTTTTCCGGTGTTTTTTTTTCGTTTTTTTTCGAAAAAAACTGGTTTTTTTCTAAGGGTCGGAAAAAAACATAAATCGCGGAAAAAACTCAAGCTAAAAATAGCTAATTTATATCATTTTTCAGTTAAAAAATGGACTTTTGAGATGTATAATAGGCTAGACTGGCTCTAAACTGTTAGAAAAACAACAGAAAACGCCAAATTTGGCAATCTAAAACAAAAAGGCAAACTACTGTAAGAAAATTTGCATATAGCGTTTATTGGTGGAGCCTGTCACGGACTGTTTCATGCCTGTTTCGTGATTTATATCCATGTAAGACGGGTATTTCTGTTCAGAAAAGACTCAGGAAGGCGCTAGAAAGCGTTAGGAATCATAAAACCAGGCTAGGATACTCAGAACTTGGGCTGGAGTTTTTTCCGCGATGTAGGAAAAAAACCGAAAAAAACTGAAAAAAAAACAGGCCGAGGTTTTTTCGGAAAAATATCCATCATGGGCCGGGGTTGTGCCCAATGTCAAGTTTCAAAAGTGTACTTCAAGGATTAACTTCAAAAATATAATTTGTGCAGACCGCCTGATCTACAGTTTTCGGCCCACAGAATAACAGTACAGTAGGACTTGAAATTTTCACTCCCATTTGAGCCAAATCGATAGAGCGTTCACTGATAACAAAACGTTTGAGTGAACCAGAAAAAAGTGGAGAGGACATTTTTGTGCACTACTGTATACTGTGGTGTAACCATATATAGTACCGGTACCGCACCACATATGGCGTTAAGTGCCTGACTGTTGTCTTTTTAACAATCTGTTCTGCACGAAATGGCCTGACCGTGTTGGGTGTGGCTTCAAAAAACAAGTTTTCACAGTTTTCAAGGCTGTTTTAAAATAGTCTTACGTAAGTAAAGTCAACTGATTAACAAGTTCTGCCTGTTGTAATATCGTTTTCGAAGAGGCTACGTACAATACTTGTAGCGGTTATCCTGAACAAAACTGCCGTACATACTGACACGGAAGTTTATTACTTCTTTTTATAGTCAACGCAACACACAACACAAACAAACAACGGCACAGGAACTATATAGACAAAACACTCACACAAAACAATCCGAATCTTTCACCACTCTCCCTAACGGACGTCGAGTGGGCCTCTTCTGTGCCTGACGGCCGCTGGAACTGAACTGTAAACTTCAGCGGCCTGTTCCTTCTCCTACTTCTCTTCATCTTCGCCTTCCTTCTTACAATCCTCCTTCTCATCATCATCCTCCTCCTTCTCAGCATCCTAGTTCTCATCGTACCCTTTTTTCTTTTCTTCATCAACGTCCATCTCTTCATTTTTTCCTAGTCTTTCTTATCTTCATCTTTCCTCTCCTCTCTTTTCTTCTCCTCTTTCTTCACATTTTTCTCCATGTCTTTCGTCTCTTTGTTCTTACCACCCTTCGCTTCCACTCTCCTCATCTCATCTTTCTTCGCTTCTACTTTCTTCACTTCTTTCTCTCTTCCTTCTTTGAATACAAACTAAATTCACTGCTTGGCCAGTCACCTCAAAGAATACAGGATCACCCATAACTGAGTGCACTTGCAAGGAATCAAAAACAGAATCATGCTGGATATCCTGTGAGTACTCACAAATGTAGGGGTTCCGGCAGAGGGCACAGCGATCGGTGTATCCACGTTTGTCTCAATAAGCGCGCTTTGAGAAGGTTCTTTCTAGCCGCACAATACCAATGGAAACGCTACGGAGACGGCTTTCTGCCAAACAAAGAATATCTGGAGCTCCGTCATCTGTCTTTGGTTCATCTTTCTATACCCACGTCTTCTGGACATTTGCCATGGAAATACACAATATGGCACTATGCAAAATGCAAAATAAATGAAAGAACAAAGAACTAGCCCCTATCTGCGTATTGGTTAGTAAAGTTTTCCTTCTCAGACTCAAAAACTGGTACCGCCGTTAAGACATGGGCTAGCATTTCGACTGATGGGGGGTAGAATTTTCAATTCCTGAGGGGGGGCTGAGGGGGTGGTAAGCCAAAAAGTCCGATTTTTGGCGAAAATCAGGGTTTTTTGGCTTATTTTTCATTAAAAGAAGTTAAAATTAGCTATTCTGAGCTGATTTACGCCTATTCCAGGCATATTTTTATCATAATTTTCTATACAAAATTCCTCCCAAAAATTCCTGATGGGGGGTAGCGGCCGGCTGATGGGGGTTAGATCAGAGCCCCCCCTCAGCCCCCCTTTGCCCATGTCTGCCGCCGTTATTTTTTCATAATAACATTATATTTCAACAAAACAATACCAGTTTAGCCATGTAGGAAGCTGACGGTACACCGGGCACATTTCCTAAAGCCACGCGTGAGCGTAATTCATTGTGTTTGGCCAGAATATTGTCACTCCAATTTGCGCCCACCGCAAGCAATACTGTACACAATAGAATAATTCGTGGAATCAGCATAGTTGAGGAGGCTGTAAATAACACGTGCCATAAACATACACTGACAAAACGTGTTTAATAATACTATACTACAGTCGATCTCAGAGCTACAGAACACTTTTAGACGGCCGCAAGACAAATCCGCTGTTTTCTAGAGCTACAATTTGAAATTTTGAAAAATCGAGCCATTGCTATAGGTAATATGGCTTTTTACCGATAGTCTTATTACAGTAAAATCTAGCTTGATTGTCAGAATTTTCAGTGCAGGCACCAAATTCGACTCATTTCTTTCTCACCAACCGACAAGCTAGACAATTTAGATTTTATTTAACAATCAAATTTAACAGCGTTATCTAAAACATACGTCAGTCTACTTCACTAGATACCTATGTAAATCTAAAATTCTAGATATTAGCTAGCGCAGACGAGCGTTGCGTTGCAACAAAGACGCTTCTCAAAAGTTACCCCTTATTCTAGGAGGATATTAAACTAAAATCATGCCAGAAGGCAGCACGGGGACAGATTAAAAAATTGAATTATGGTTAGGACAAAACAGAACGAACTTTTAGAACTGGTTCGCATCTGGAACCTGATCTCTGCTCCTACGCGCGCTCGTGCCCGGACAGATCAGAAACAGCGGACACTGACAACAATTGCCCTACCACTACTTACACTATTTTTCTTTTACTTTTTTCTAACTCTGACAGTTAAACGCCTACGTACGTACGTGCCACGTAGCTGAAAAATGTTTACAGTACGAATAAGAAGACAAAACTGGTTTACTGTTGTTTGGGTTGGGTATCGGATATTCAGCAATCGGTTCGGCATGGGTAGGTATTTTTCGGCATACCCAGGAATCGGTACGGTATGGTTAGGTATTCCCAACAATACCGGTATACCGGTATTTTTTCAGTAGTTGCTGAAAATGGTTTTCAAAGTCAAAACATTGAATTTCCCATTTATATGCCATGGATTTAGTCATTTCCAAGGTGAGAGTCTAGAAAATTAATCAAACGCAAAGGGGATTTACAGTTTTTTTTGGAATTTATGAATCTTTTTAGTTTCACTGAAGTGAAAATCGTTTCTACAAATAATTTTGGCTAAGAGAAATGTTTCCATTGTACTGTAGTTTTAAGGCCTGCTAGTGTACAGTACTGTGGGAAACATATATGTTTTATGTATATGTTTTAAAACATAAATATGTTTGTTTTTGGGAAAACATATATGTTTATGTTTCTCAATATGTTTCCATGTCAAATATGTTTTATATTTATATGTTTTGAGGCCAATATGTTTCTGGAAACATATACATATTTTTGCTATAGGAATTCATGATTTCAAGACTTTTGGTTACTGTTTGACAGTAAACTTTTCCAAAATCTGACTTTCACTTAAACTTATTGAATCTGAGTATGCTATGTAAATTCTTGCAAACCATTTAAACAGGAAATTCAGAATCTCAAGTTTGAATTATCGAAAATTAAGATGAAATATAAGTGAATAAGCGACTTTTGCACAAATATGTTTTATGTTTTAAAATATGTGCATATTCAATTTTCAGAAACATATAACTATATGTGTTATTTATATGTTTGATTGGCGAAAAACATATATGTATAGTTATATTAATATGTTTTAAAAATTTCGATATTTTCCCACTGTAGTGTACAGTACAGTACAGTATGGAGATCTAGCGAGTAGTGACAAAATGCGGGGGGCTATTTTGTTGATTGTGGTTGTACTGTCTGTACATCAAGTACGTATATAGAGACTTTATTGTTTAGCAGCAGTGAAAGGTTTAGCGAAAACTAGACAGACGTTTTCTAATAAATCATAAAGCAAGTTTGGGACAGGGAGTAGGGTCAGAGGACTAAAAATCCTTCAAATTCGATATTTTGTTTCGTAATAGAATGTTTTTCTGCATGCCCCAAAAATGCAAAATTACAAAGAAGCCATTGCGATCATAGGGAATTTTCGATAAAAAATTCGCTAGCTGGACAAAAAATACCGATTCACAAATACCTGGGTATTCCCAAAATAATCGGTATACCCGGTATGAGTATTTATTAAAATACCTGGAATCGGCAGGTATCTGTTGGGTAGGTATTCCCAAAAATACCCATTTATCTGTATGAGTTCGGTATACCCAATCAACTGTAGTGGTTAGTTGCATGAGAAGCCATAAACGTTAGTAGTACCGGGTGTGAGACTGGCATACAGTGGACAGGTATTGAGAAAGTACCTAATATCAGGTATCAGGTACAGGTATTTCAAAAGTACCCAATCAAGTATCAGGTGTAGGTAGGTATTCACAAAAATATAAATGCTAAAAACACGCTTTCAAAATTATTGTAGGGGTGCTGAATCGCTTAGCAAGCACATCCTTTTCTGGTGGTGTTGACCTTAGCCAGTCAGAAAAAAGCTTCTTGTAAACCGTTTTTAACCAGTATGTCCCTCTACTCTGTAACTTACCCGGGATTTTGCAAACGAAGCGTAACCTTTTTTGAGATTTTTTTTGTTCGGCCATGGTTAAACAGGGGCAAGAAAATTTTGAAAATTAACGTTCAAATCCTGTTTTAAAAAGCATTGTGAGTACAAAATTAGCAGAAATTAGCGGTTTTTGTAGTTTGAAAAGGCCTGGTTGGGTCACGGCCCAACCAGGGCGGGAAAATTTTTAAGAATTAGCTTTCCAACACGCTTTTTTAATGAACAAATTTGTCTAAGATTACCATATAATGCCTTTTGTTTGTACCTGATACCTGTACCTGTCTCAGGCCAAAAATACCCAAAATCAGGTAGGTACAGTTCAAAAGTACCCGATCAGGTATCAGGTAGGTAATAGTGGGTATTGCAAATCTACCTGATAATCAGGTACAGGTACAGGTATACCTGATCCACAGCAGACTGGCAAGTTATGCTAATGAACTTGCCAGAGTCACGCCCAGTAGAGTGGCCTCGAGTTTAAACTCGTTTAAACTCCAGGCTGCCTCCCACGTGGTCATTCTGCCGAAGGCTAGAGTGAGTGTGCCCCCAATTATTTGGAAGCTGGCAAGCAGAGACAAAAACCATGGAAGCTGGCAAGCACAAATAAAACCCACCGGCACTATGTATAAGGAGATAAAGTACAGCTGTGGAGCAAGTGTGGATGGCAGAAGCTGGCAAGCAGAGACTAAACCATGGAAGCTGGCAAGCACAAAATATAACCCGCAGGCACTATGTATAAGGAGGTAAAGTACAGCTGGGGAGCAAGTGTGGGTGGCAGAAGCTGGCAAGCAGAGACAAAAACCATGGAAGCTGGCAAGCACAAGTAAAACCCGCAGGCACTATAAAGAGGTAAAGTACAGCCGGGGAGCAAATATAAAAGCAAGTGAAAACGCAAGCATAAAAGCAAGTGAATGCGCATGTGTAAAAGCAAGTGGAAGCACAAGTGTAAAAGCAAGTGAAAGCTCTAAAGTAAGCGGAAGCTCTAACAGCTTATAACTGTTTATCTTGAACCTAATCCTTAAGTCTAAGCCTAAGCCTATCCAATAAGCTCAAAGTCTAAGCCTAAGCCTGAACCTCACCCCTAAGCCTAAGCCTGAACCTAAAGCTAAGCCTAAGCCTGAACCTAATCCTTAAGTCTAAGCCTAAGCCTGAACCTAAGGTAAAAGCCTAAGCCTGAATCTAACCCCTGAGCTGTAAACCTAAGCCTAAGCCTGAACTTATGTCTAAGCCTAAGCCTGAACCAAAGCCCTAAGCCTAAACTTGAACCTAAACCCATAAGCTCTAAGTCTAAGCCTAAGCCTGAACCTAACCCCTAAGCCAAAGCATGAACCTAAGCCTACTCATTGAGCATTACGTAGCTTTCGTGTATATTTTACCAGAGTCCTGTCTGTATAAAATATAGTGAATGTTATTGTAAAGTCGGAACTGGGAACACGCCGGTTGTCTGTCCATCTGTCTGTCTGTCCATCCATAGAGGATGGTTGATAAGCACGTTTATAACATAACGCAAAGGTTAATACGTAACATCACAAACGTTAATCAATAACTAACTATTAGAGAAAAGCTGCGATGGAAAAGTATATACATACCAACAACAATAGCGTTGACAACTGAAAACTGAAAAGCATATAGAGTAAAATAAAGACGGATGGTGCAGAGTGTGTATCGGTAGCTCTTTGTGCGCTTGTTCTATGAGCTATTCGCTACCTCAAAGATCCTTCCTACCTTGCCGTTTCCCAGGCAGCAGTCACACGTTTGCTAGCGTTTTGAGCGGCAGGTGATGTTTTCCCCATAAAAGTCCTCGAAAGTTTTGCCCTAATCTGTGAAGAGAATGCAAGCAGTAAGTAAGGATTGATCAGAGTAAAGAGATCCCGCAATATAAGGAGTATGGGAAAAAGCACAGGATAGACCAAAAAAGCTAGAAATGAAAAGGTTAGAGTGAGAACATACAGCAACGAGACAATCCCTCCTACAAAAGCCAATTTTCTCTGTCCGTTCCGTGATCTTTCAGACCTTTTCTTGTTTTCTTTCTGGATGCTGCTAGCTGGTTTCGTCTTGAACATTGAGACATATGTGATGGTGTAAATGGTTATGAGTGAAAAACCGATAGAAACTTCAACGATTGTTGAGAGTCCATAATATAGAGCTAAGCCCTGAAAGAATAGATTGCCAAATATTTTCAATAATTAGTGTGCCGTTTAAGATGTTGTATTGTAAGTCTTCTGTTTCTTCTATGTTAGGTAGTAGTAGTCACAGTTGTTAAAAAAGTTTTTGAAGGGCAAAATTTTTGCTTTTTTAATTTTTAAAAAAATTGATTTTTTTAAAAGTCGTCTTAAAGGGTCCAGCGTGCTAGTACAGGTACTTACAACAAATTTTCCACTTTTGCCCCTCAAGTCAGTTAAGAAGCCTGTTCGAAAACGCCAATACAGGTCTAACACTGCCTATAACTGCATAATTTCACCGAAAATTGTCTTTAGATGCACTTCTAGGTGAATCACTGTTAGGCTCAGTGCAAAAGAAGTATTATGCAGGTTGCTAGATAAATGTTGGCTGATTCCAAAGAATTTACTAAAAATCGCATGTATGCACATGAATTTTCCCACTTTTTGCCCTAATTTGCATATTGATTTTTCAAAAAAAATTGAGTCTTAGAAAGGGTTTTTTAATTTTTGACCCTAACAACTGTGGTAGTAGTAGTGAACTAATGTTAACTAGAATTCAGAAAACTAACCATCCAATTCTCCTCGGGAATGATCAGCATTCCACTGGCATTGCTGTACGTGAACTGACACAGTGGGTGAAACATAGGTAGGACAAGCAAAACTGGCAAACCCCACATCAGAGCGATAGAACGGCTTGTCCATTTTTTCCAAACCTGTAGGGCATGGATCACGAAAAATTAGTACATCAGGGTGTCACAGCAATGACAACATTTCTTTTTGCTGCTATGTCCGAAATCTTGTCGAAATTGGCTGAAATTTGAAACACTGGTGCAAATTAGGTGAGATTTTGTGTTAAAATATGGTGGCCTGGCTTGCCCCAATCCTGGAAATGCTTTGTAGAAATAGCGCTAAAATGGAAACTCTGCCTTTTAATGTCTTTTCCGAATATGTTCGCCAAATGATCTGAAAATTGCAGGAGCTCTTCGAAACTGTACAATATTATATTATGTTAAATTTTATTGCATTGAGAATAACAAGGTCTTGAGAAAATAAGCATTATGCTAATTAACACAAAAAATCTGCCGTGTTTTGGTTTCAAATTTCAGCCAATTTGGTCAGGTTTTGCGGGAATGGCAGCTAAAAAATGCTGTCATTTTGGGACACCTTGTAGTATTCACATCACAAAGTGAAAGATTTTGTCATTAGACCACCAAAGAAAACAAGGTAGATAGTAAAAATAAGTTCTGTACTATTACCATAACAACACCACATAGAGTTTGAACAGATTTTTTCTATGTAATTGATGGATACTTACATTGATGGACAGTGCATACTTACCAGTTCATGTTTGAAAGGCCAGCGGATGGCTGTGAACCTGTTTGTGGCTGTAACCAGAACCCCCATTAGTAGTATACCCCGGTCGGCTGGCGGGGCAGTGACGTCACAGACGTCGCTGCCTCTCCTAGCCGTCTCGAGATAAGCCGCGCTGGCTTATTTCGAGGCCCCGCCCCTTATGACTCCGCCCCGCTCGGGAGTTTCAAACAGCCAAAACCGACGGTTGAACTTTAGCTCACGGGCCAGCGGTCTTACCAACTGAGTGAGCCACACGGTCGGTTAGGTTAGTAGCTGTAAAAGGGCTATGTATTTCGGCCAGATTTGGGTGACGCAACCGGCCACTCAAACTCTGCAGCTTTTTTTGCTCGTACAGTACATTGAAACAAATTGCTACTGCTTTTTGCTCCATACGTACGTTGTTAAACAAATTGCTACTGTTTTTTGCTCATCGCTAAACCGTGCCAGCACCGGCGGATATGTTGTGAAAACGGCAATGTTGTTTTGTGTCAGCTGCAGCCTATTTTTTTGCTTCTAGAGATAAGCGCCGACCGACTGAATACCATGTCTGACACCAGTATGTATTGCGGTTTTATTAACACCGATTCACAACACTTTTCAGTCACGGCTCCGCCTTCTCGATATCAAAGGGTAGGCCTCTCAGTTCTCTCTGTATACAGAAAAACTCGTCCACATCCAGAGCGGGGCATCTGCCGGGTTGATCAGGGTGCTCGTTTACCTGAAAAAGGAAGATAGAGATTTGATTATTCAAAGAAACTAGTACCAGCATTATTTTCCAGTAGTCTGCGTTCTCGCAGAAGAAGAACAGTAAACAGTGCTCTCCCAGCTTGAAGCTTCCCAACGCTTTATAGTCGGAGGCGTTCACGAAGAGGTTGGTGGCCGCTCTTTCCGATCCCGAGACCATTCTGTCGGAGTATATCAGCTTGACGAGGCCGGGCGTGTGAGTAGTCAAGGGTTTGATAGAGGGAATCAGGGCAGGGTTGCTCATCGCTAAACGCGTGCCAGCCAGCGGATATGTTATGAAAACGGCAATGTTGCTTTTGTGCCACCCTTACCCAAGCGTGCTTTTTTGCTTCTAGAGATAAGCGGCGGTTACCGATTCTGTCAATGCGTATTGCAGGCCAAGGCCCTATCTGCCCAACCCGTTCGAGTGTACTTTACCTGCCGCATTCTGCCCCTACCATGTGTGTAGTGTTAACGTACAATGTACGTAGTAAACTACTGGCTAGCTAGTTTTTCGGCCCACATCCATATGCTTGACCGCTTGAGTCACCTAACACTTTCTCTGCTTGTCTGCTCTGGTTAGCTCGGTGTGCGTTTGTGCGCTAACTGCTACTTACAGACTGTCTCAAGGATTGTGGTTCTCATTTACCTTCTCACTACTCAGCAGCTTTGGCTTCGGATTAGCAAAAATAAGTTTCCAAACTTTTGTTTTCTATTTTTTTCACAGCTTTCTATTTTTCAAAGTTCAGTATTATGTTTGAATTTATTTCACCCATCCAAAATTTTGTTTTCTAAAAATTATTTCTGTTTTCCCATTTTCCGAATTTGTTCTTTCTTTTCAGAAATTATCTGACGCTCCACTTGGCTACGATTGGGCAAGGCCGACAACACATAACCCAACAGCCCTCTTTAGGGTTACCAGATGGATTTTGGGTCTCATTTCTGAATTAACTAGGAGTGAGTCCATTATCTGTTTGGTATTGTTGGGAGCGCCATCTTTTGGTAAGTATCTGTTTTATCGTTTTGCTCTGGTAAGGAGCTAATTTATTATGTCTTTGTTCTGTTTTTGCACAAAAATAATTGCTTTCAGCTGGTAAGTTTGTTTCCATACTTCAGTTTCCACAAATTCTGCGAGTTATTATGTATTTGTTCTGTTTTTGCACAAAAATTGCTTTCAGCTAGTAAGTTTGTTTCCAAAATTCAGTTTCCACAAATTCTGCCAGTTCAGTTTACTCTGTCATTTTATTCGAAAATCTTATTACGTTTCAAAACATTTACAAAGTTGTTTACCCAATTTCTTTTCACTATAAAGTATAAAAGCAGTAGTTTCTGAAAAATTAGTCATTGTATCTATTTGTTCTGGTCGAGAATGGCGGCGCAAGATTTGACTGTCGATCGTGAGGTAATGAGTGATGAGAAAGAGGAAAAAATTGATCTGGCACAGTTGCTATTTACAAATAACAATGAGGAGAAAATAGATTTGGCTGAGCTACTATTTGAAAAGGAGCCGGCCGAAGAGAAAGCGCCAGAGCAAGACCCGACCGAACAGGAAAAAATCGACGATGACGAACTAAAGGAGTCGGAGGAAGACGCTGATACTAAACAGGACACACGCAAAATCAAAAAGAAACCGATGTGTCGCAAGAAGAAACGAGTGGTTCCAGTAGCTCGCAAAAATGAACACTGTTGTGTGATAAAGATTTTCCTGTAGAAGCGGTGTTCCGTATACACGATAAAATCAATAGTTTATTCAGTGGCGCGCAGGCCGTATCATTTTTTGAACAAACACTTGGCGTATACGTCTCGCATCTTTGTGTTAACCTCCACACAACTGTCACACAGCGGGAATTGCACGATCAGTTTTCCGTTCAACTTCAGCATCGGCATATTTCTGGAAAGTCTGAAACAAGCTTCGCACATGTAGGCCGAGTAGGAAAGTAGAGGCTGTACCACCTTCAACGTTTCCAGCGAGGTTGGTCCGGACAGCGTCGGTTTCGGTAGAGGTATCGCCTTGGCTAGTCTCTGAGGTTCATCCTCGCTTTTTTGTAATTTCGCCGGAGGCGGCTGATCCCATCGGGTTTTTCTCGGAGTCTGAGGGGTCGGAGGGCGTGGTTTAGTAATTTCACCATCGACGTGTTGTGGAGGTGTGGCCAGCAGAGCCTTTCGTTCGGCGATTCGTTTTTTCACGAGTTCCAAGTCCAGAGGTGGCACCCATCGGCGTCGGTGCGCAATGCCTCGCAAATGGTTGACCAGGTTGCCGCGAGCGCGGAAGGTCCGGTTGCACGGTTTACAGTAGCGTTTTTCGTAGTCCTCCATAGTCATTCCGTCGCGATCCAAGAGCTGTTGCAGAGACAAACGAACCGCCATCTCTCACCAGTACAATAGCAACAATGAACAGAAGCTGAAAAATTCGGCTAACAGTAACTTTCAGTAGTTTATCCGCAGACAAACTCGGATGACGTCATCAACTTTGTCTGCAGACGCAGCAATGACGTCATCAATCTTAAGACAAACTTGGTCTGCAGACAAACCCCCCTATAAAGGAGCCGAAAGCCGACACCTCTCATTCTTGTTGTTTTGCTTGCTGCTGAAATGTCTCTTCTGGAGAATTCTCTCTCTCACTCTCTTGATGATAGTGAAATCTGGAGACTTGGAAGTCAACCTGATGATGTGGACTCGCTCAATCTGGCTGAAGTAAGCTATTTTGTTCGTTGTTGTGGTTCTATTTGATTTTGGGTCAAAACAACACTCGGAATCACTAATTGTTTGTTAATTTATCTAACTAAATTCATTCATTTCAGTCTGTGAACAATGAGGATAATGACGAAATTTGGACTCTTGCTAGTCAACACGGAGGTCGAGTAGAGGCTGCCCCGGAAATCGATGTGGACGCACACATTGAGATCGGTACCTCTCATCAAGTTGCTGTCAAACGTCTCAAGACGACCGGAACGCAGTTTGAACTGACCTTCAAGGACTTGGACGCAGTCGGAGATCTTTTGGAACTCATACGGCAGGCTTTTCAAGTAAGTGCTTTTTTATTCTGGTACAGTGTACAACGTAAATACGGCCCTGCCCCGCCCGCATAATAAGTGCCATAGTGTGTTGAATACAGTACAAGAGAAATTTCTTTCATGTGTTTAGGCGTTATGTGATCAAATCTTTCAAAATTAATAATGTTCTGACAGGGCAATAAATAATTGAATTCTCACAGGGCAACCTACGTACGTGCTCGCCCACAGCGCAATTACTGTGTGTACAGGAGAAATTGTATGGCTTTTCAAAAGTGTTTGCGTTCAGATTTAAAAGTCTTTCAAACTAAACCGGGCAAACTGTTTTCTAGCTAGTGTTCAAATGCTTGTTTTTCCACACTAAATTGTTTTTGTGAGGTATTTGAAACTAAAACTCTTTCAAACAAAAGTCTTTCAAAGTTTTTCAAGCTAAATTGTTTTCAAACTAAATTGTTTTTGTGAGGTATTTGAAACTAAAACTCTTTCAAACAAAAGTCTTTCAAAGTTTTTCAAGCTTAATTGTTTTCAAACTAACTTTGGTGTTCAATTGCTTGTTTTTCAAACTACATTATATTGTGAGGTATTTGGAACTAAAACTCTTTCAAACAAAAGTCTTTCAAAGTTTTTCAAGCTAAATTGTTTTCAAACTAAATTGTTTTTGTGAGGTATTTGAAACTAAAACTCTTTCAAACAAAAGTCTTTCAAAGTTTTTCAAGCTTAATTGTTTTCAAACTAACTTTGGTGTTCAATTGCTTGTTTTTCAAACTACATTATATTGTGAGGTATTTGGAACTAAAACTCTTTCAAACAAAAGTCTTTCAAAGTTTTTCAAGCTAAATTGTTTTCAAACTAAATTCGGTATTAGCAAATTTGAGAGTGCCCCACAAATTTTCTCCATGTACATGGTGCGATACAGTAGTATTATAGTAGTAGGGGGTGTGTGGTAGGTAAGTATGTACGTTAGTAAATCAGGGCTTGCTACCTTATAGTCTGGTGTGCAGTATACAAAACGTACTTTCAGAAGCTGCTGGATCGCGCCTTTGCTGATGGAGAACTGACTGATCGAGTTGGTCTACAAATAAATCACCCCGGTCTGGAACAGCCTATTCTTATCCCCTTCCGCCGCCAGAAAGACGTGTCTGTTGACAAAATCCTCAACACTATACAGAAAGTGCTGCAATCCCGACAAACCTTCTCCCTGGACTCCCAAATCTCCGTTCTCTTCACAAGAATCGCAACCCCCGCTGGCAGTGGTGGAAGACACACCTTCAGAGGCAACTTTGATGAATGGTTCGCTGAGAGAACGACTGGACACGGCAGCTGCTTCTATCAAGTGAGGAATAAAGACGACCTATGCCTGGCCCGAGCTATCGTGGTTGCCATCGCCCGACTGGAAAAAGACGACTCTACCGAGAAGAGAGAATGGAGAAGAATAAGAGATGGTGACAAACATCGAGACTATCTACAGAGAAACCGGGCTCGAGCGCTGATGGAGCAAGCTGGTTTGGCGAGACACCGTGGCCCCTGCGATATAGAAGAGCTACAAGCGCTACAAAGAGTGGTCCCCGAGTACAAGATCAAATGCTGGTCGAAAGAAACCTACTGCGCCAAGATCTTTGAAGGCAACGTGGACTCTGAAAAAGTGGTGCACCTGTTCCACTATAAGAATCACTTCTGCGTCATCACGAAGATGGCCGCCTTCTTTGACTACTCCTACTGGTGTGAACCCTGCGAAAAAGCCTATGATCACAAAGAAGATCACAAGTGTCAAGCCGTGTGCCGAGCCTGTCTCAGCCGAGACCCCTGCCCCTTTGAAAACTGGAACAAGTGTCAAGACTGCAACCGCCTCTTCGTCAGTCAAGACTGCTTTGAAAATCACAAAAGAGAGGTGCAAGAAAATGGAAACAAGAGAATGAAGGTGAAGAAAACGTGTGAGATTCTAAAGAAGTGCCCTTCTTGCGGTCGAACTGTGGACTACTCAAGCAAGAACAAGACTCACGTCTGCGGCATGTTCGAGTGCTCTGTATGCCAGAAGATGGTGGACCCTATCAACCATCAGTGCTACATGCAGACAATAGAGGAGAAAGAAGAAGAAAAGACACCCCCCTGCTTTATATACTTCGATTTTGAGACGACACAAGACACTACGGTTGGACAGAACGACTATGGACACGTCCTGCAGCACGAAGTCAACTGCTGCATTTCCCTTAAAGTTTGCGACCTCTGCAAGACTGCCCCTGAAGCTCCCTGTACCCGGTGCGGCAACGACAAGTTCAAAGTGTTCCTGGGCCCTGACTCTAGAGACTCCTTCTGCAAGTACCTGTTCAGCAAAGAAAACGTCGGCTGTACTGCTGTGGCACACAACGCGAGAGGATTCGATAGCCAATTCCTACTGGATTACCTACATGAGCAATCTGTGAAACCCGAATTGATTACAAGAGGACTGGAGATTCTGAAACTGGAAGCAGTCAAGATCCGAGTCATCGATAGCCTCAACTTCCTCCCTATGCCCCTCAGCGCAATCCCTAAAGCCTTTGGACTGACTACCTGCAAAGGACACTTCCCTCACTTCTTCAACAAAGCTGAAAATTGGAACTATGAAGGCCCCCTCCCCGACGCCTACTTCTATGGAGCCGGCAACCTGAAACCTAAGGACAGAGATGCTTTCTACGGTTGGTACAACAAAGAAAAGAAGGAAATGGAAGAAGAAGGAAGAATGTTCAACCTGAAAAGAGAACTGGTCAAGTACTGCAAAGCTGACGTTCTGGTTCTGGCGCAAGGCTGCATGAAGTTCAGAGACGATTTCCTGAAAGCTACCTTTATCGACCCCTTGGCTCAAGCTGTCACAATTGCCTCTGCCTGCAATCTGGTCTTTAGAAGAAACTTCCTGAAAGCTGACACTATTGGAATTGTACCCGACAAAGGCTACCGGAAAGAAGAGAGACAGAGTGTAAAGGCGATCAAGTATCTGAAGTGGTACACTGAAGAAAACGACTTGGCTGAAAAAGACTGCTTTATTCAACACGCTCACAATCAAGGAGAGTTCCGAATTGGCCCCTACAAAGTGGACGGTTTGCTGCGCTCTGTACACGGAGAAAACCTGAAGAAAATCTACTCCTATCACGGCTGCGTCTATCACGGCTGCAAGAGCTGTTTCAAGGACCGGCGAAGGACTCTATTTACTGGATTGACTGCACAAGAAGCCTATGAGCGAACTGTGGAACGAAGACTATACCTGGAGAGAGAAGGCTATGAAGTGGAAGAAGTCTGGGACTGCGAAGTGGACTCTATGCTGAAACGAAACCCCGAGATGAAGGCGTTCTTTAACTCTGTCAACATCCCTGAACCTATGGACCCCCGAGAAGCCTTCTATGGTGGACGGACGAATGCTGCTAAGCTGTATCACAAAGTGAAAGACGGTGAAAAGATGCACTACATAGACGTCTGCAGGTATAATAATTTATTGATTTTTTTTGGTACTTATCGATTCTGTTTCAGCCTCTATCCTTGGGTGTGCAAGAATGGCGAATTTCCTATCGGTCACCCCTCTGTGCTGACTGATGACTTCCGGCCTGTGACAGCTACCTCTCAACCCTACAAAGGACTGATCAAATGCCGAGTTCTCCCTCCCCGACGACTACTGCATCCTGTTCTCCCCCTCCGCTCCGGCGGCAAACTCTGCTTCCCTCTCTGCAAACTCTGCGCCGACCTGCGCCAATCTGAACGCTGTCTACACGCTGATGAGGAACGCTCTTTCTGGGGTGCCTGGTGCACTATCGAACTTTACAAGGCTTTGGAATTGGGCTACGTAGTGCTGGAAATCTCTGAGGTTTGTTTGTTTCTTTCTTAGACAGCAGTACATTTCTTTATTACAGGTCTGGCACTATGAACAATGGTCGAAATACGACGGTGTTGACGCTGATACTGGACTCTTTACCGACTATATCAACACCTTTCTGAAGATTAAACAAGAGGCGTCGGGATGGCCCGATTGGGTGAAGACGGACGCTGATCGAGAACGCTATGTTGAGGACTATGAGAGGACTGAAGGGATTCTGCTGGACCCTGCCAAAATCGAGAAAAACGGCGCTCTCCGGCAGTTGGCTAAGCTGTGCCTGAATAGGTAACATTTTTCGTCTCATTTGCTATTTGCTTAAACAGTTTTGTTTCAGTTTCTGGGGAAAATTTGGCCAGCGAAATAATCTTGGAAAAATGGAATACTTTACCGATCCGGCCAGCTACTTTGACACGGTGTGCGACCCTACGAACGAGGTGTCGGTGGTGCGAGCGGTTAGCGAGACGATGGTGGCTGTGAACTATAAGAAGGCGGAGGAATTCGTGGAGGCGTTGCCGCACACTAACAGTGTGATCGCTGCTTACACTACGGCGCAGGCGCGCTTAAAACTCTACTCCCACATCGAACCTCTGCAGGAACGGGTTCTCTACTTTGATACTGGTAATTTACTTTTTCTTTCCTACTGGTGTCTAATTTTTCTAATTTCAGACTCTATTATCTATCTGACGAGACCCCGAGACGTTTATCACCCGCCGACCGGTGATTTCTTGGGAGATATGACGGACGAGTTGAGTTGCTACGGTGCTGGAAGCTACATTACTGAATTTGTCTCCGGTAAGTTAGTTTCACTTTTTCACTGTTTGCAGTAGTACATACTGTATGTTTCAGGAGGCCCTAAACAATACGGACTACACATTTGGTCAACAAAAGAGAAAAACTATATCGATATTGTCAAGATTAGAGGTTTCTCTCTCAACGCTACAACCGCAAACCGGCTCAACTTCAAAACTCTGAAAAAGATGGTACTGCTTTTCATCAAGTCGGGCTGTAAGGAGACAGTGGATGTGGTGATACAAAGGATCGAAAGGACGCAGGGGAGAAAAATTGTGACTAAGACAACGAAAAAGACTTATTCTATGGTTTACGATAAAAGGGTCGTTTTGCCTAACGGCGAAACGTTGCCCTTCGGTTACTGAGCTTAAAGAGGAGCGATTATGATTTCTGGCCTCTAGCTCGATAGCCGTTTTATTGACTTTTGCTGAAAAGGGGGCGTTTTTGCCTAACGGCGAAACGTTTCTCTTTGGTTACTAAACTCAAGAGAGGAGTGTGTGATTTCTGACCTCTAGTTTGGTACCCGATTTACTGTTTCTGGACTTTTTTCCTGGATTTGGACTTTTTCTGAACTGACTGTATTATACAAAGTACAAGTTATACAGAGTTTATACTGTTTTTTATTTATACCGAGCTGTCAGTTGTACTGTTTTACTGGAAGATTTGTGTCATAAATGAATACCAAGAAAATCGCATCTGTTTGCAATACCGATCAGAAAATAGCCCCAATTTTCTGCGGTGTCTATCCGTCCGACTGCCTACCGAAAAATCCACCGCATCCCGCCGCTTTTGTAATTAACACAGACCCCAAATCCAAACCAGGAAAACATTGGGTGGCGCTGTACATAGATAAGGAAGGTTTTGGAGATTACTTCGATTCGTATGGCAGAGAGCCGATTCTAAGGTCTTACCTGAATGAGAACTGTGTGGAATGGCAGTACAACGCTAAACAATTGCAAACTCCACTTACTTCGGTATGCGGCCAGTACTGTATATTGTTTCTGTATTTTCGGTGCAGAGACGTTCCCCTACAAACTATTCTCGACCAATTCAGTTCGGACTTTGTAAAGAATGACAGTTTAGTTTTGAATTTTGTCAACAAGAGATTTAGTATAAATACGGAGCTGGTTGACATGCAATTCATTGTTGACCAGATTGCTAGAGAGTTTATGTAATGTTTCCAGGTGGCTCCTTGCTGGTTTGTCTAAAGACGGCTTTTTTCAATCCGTGGCAAAGTGAGGATGAAAAGGAAAAGATATTGCGCTCCGTTTTTACTGTGGCGTACTTGGACGAATTGAAAAAGAAACTTAAATGTATTATTCAAAATCGGTGTTGTGGCTGCAACTCAGACTGCGCAGGAAACTACCTACCTGAAGATAAACCGCACACGTGCACCGAGTACACCAGTCTAGAAAAAGCAATAGCCGAATACGGAGACAGAGCCGCCGCTTTAATCAGTCTGAATAATGAAGCGAGATGGCGCATTTGTCGTAGTTTCTGGGATTTCATTTACGAGTTGGAGCCTGGCAGCAGCGTCACCGACAAAGATGCGTTCCAGTTCGTTCAGAAAGACAATTTCTACCTAATTCGGACGGACGAGGTGTGGAAGAAAGAGTTTAGTGCAGCCGTGGGCAAAGTGTTTTGGTGTATTGACAAAGATTTATATTGATTTACACAGTGTAATCGAAATAAACGGTACGTTGACGATCGATACTCAGCATATTATCAAATTCGGCGTAACAAATCATTTCTATGCCTCCGGCCGGTATGTTTTCACCAAACTGTATCTCTACCGAAGTGCTTCCTTCCCGTATGAGCTGCCAGTGGACGCCATCTTGTTCATCAGGGCTTAGATCAAACACCAGTAGACAGTGAGAGTGTTTGAAATCGTACAGTGAAATGTAGTTGCCCGTGTCATCTTTAGAGTTGCCCAAACTTTCATACAACTGTACATATGGTCTAACGAACTCGCTTCCATTAAAATTCATCGTAAGTGGCTCTCTAGGGTACACTACTCCTGCTGCAGACACTTTAGCCGACGTCATGGAATAATTTTTGAACAGAAACGGCGATTTCTGGTAGTTTCCGTAGAAAGCATCCGAATCAACGAACCCTATCACCAAACGCCGAGGAATTTGGCCGTTGAATAGGGTATTGGAGGGGGTTGACCTGCGTCCTTCCGCTATGTGTAGCCGTCGCATCTGAACGCGCCTAATAGGGTACTTGGCTAAATGCCGTTGTAGCGTAGCTTCCAAACCGACCTGCACCGATTTCATAACTTCCACTTTACGTATGTACCACACCATATCTTGAATCTGTAGTTTGTACTGTTGTGGTTCTGCATCAAAACACAATAGAGCAAAACTGTCAGGATTTCTGTGCAACTCTAGCTGAATTTCGGTATTGTCCAGCATTAAACGGTCTGACATTAGCACGTCTGCGTGAATAGGAGCCATCAACTCCACCACTCTGTTAGCATTAGCATTAAAGAACCAGTTACGTCTGGCCACGAAACCTTGATTGGCCACATTTTCCACCTGATTAGCCGGTCTGTCCTTTTCGTACAGGGCAGCAGTGAGCTGACTGATTTTGGCGCCGTGATCGTAATTGAGTTCTGTTTCCAAGTACGCCCGATAGGCGTACATGTCAGAACTGTCGAACGCTTGTTTTCCATTGATATGAATCTTTATTTGTTTGAACAGCGTTTTTCCCAACAGATTTATGGGAGCGACCACATTGGCATTTGCGATATCTGTTCCATCCGGCATTACAATTTTTAGTTTCATGTACAGATAATTCTTGTTCAGTTGCAGGTAGTGGGGGTCGGCTTGAACGCAGAAACGCCAGGGCCCCGTGTCCGAGTTCGAGTTAACCAGTCTGGCTGCGTGCCAGTACCCATTCTCGATAGCGATTTGAGTCGCAGGAACAGCGAACAAGTTCAGTTCTGTCTTTGTACTAGGAATACTGAGCTGGTCGATTAGTTTAGCCATCTTACAAACCAAACAAATCTCTGACTGACGACTGACGTTTTCCTTTTATAGTTTTCTTGGCTCTCTTTTTGGCAGGAGCGGCTGTTGTTTTCCTTTTGCGAGCAACGCCCAAACCGCGACCTTTCTGGCTTCTGGTCGCTTTTCTCAGCAAATTTGTAGCAGCTTGTTTTCCTCTGGTTTTTGCAGATTGTTTCAAACTTTGTCCAGACAAAACGTCAGCGCCAATTTGTGTTGCAGTACTTAGAGCTTGTCGACCGACCGTCTTACCAACAGATTTAGCGACCGGCAGAATTGCACGGAAAATTGAACCGAATAGAGAGCCCAATCCGGCACCGCGCTGATAGGGCAGTCCGATAAAGGCTGCACCGCCGTGTTGTAGCGCTTGCTGAGTGCAATAATTGGTCCAATAGCGTTCGCTTTCAGGAGAGTAGATTGTTCTCATTTTTCTTAAGGTGCAACTTCACAATAACTTTGCCAAACGCGAATGGAATTAGCTGACCCGTGTCACCTTTTATAGTTATTCTGACAGTCTGAAATTCTTTCTTTAGAACAGGAACGTAATGTTTTGCTACAAAATCATGGTCCACAATTTCCCCGAATTGACCTTTTGCTGGTAGTATTCTCAACAGGGGCGCTCGCACATTTCCAATTACTTGATTTTCCAACAGATCGCAGTAAACGTACAGCGCATCCACACCACCACGCATATCGATTGCGTATTTAGACAGAATTTTCCCACTGACGTATAGAGAGGTATCATCGAACTGGAACCCCATCAGGTACTGTAGGTGGTGCGATATACGTATTTTGGATATGTAATTTGGGTCGAATGCGATTTGTACACGTTTTATAGGGTGGTGAAACTTCCATTGCACTTTTTTATGAATTGTTTTCAGGTCCTCAATAAGTTGTGCAAAGAGGGCTTTCATTCTATCAGTCTTCATGTTTCTACTCACTCTTTTGCGCGCTTCCTGCGCTGCTTTTTCGGTCTGGTAAACAATTATTTCCAACAATTCGTCGATAGTGTCGTATTGGCCGGGCGGTAGGTGCACAGGTAACACCATTCTCTGTTCTTTCAATGAAATCTTTATCGTGTTTTTCTGGTAACCTTCTCTCTCATCTTTCTCATCTGTAATGTTATACCACGACTTTGGGTACTGTATTTGGGCCAATGCTACATCCCAACCGCCAGCCAGTGACACCATATCGGGTAGTTGCACTCGAAAATCGCATGTTGTGTTTCCCACGTGTGTATTACTGGGAAGTGTTAGGTAGAACTCGCTCATTGCTGCCGTTTCTTCAGCGAAGGATTAGGCAGTAAATACCCAAAGGAACTACTAAGCAAAGCAGTCCACAGTTTTCCTTCGTCTTTATTTAGAGACAAATTGACTATGCTTGTTATGACCACTACATAAATCAGAATAACTTGAACAAAGAAAACAATCTCCGATTTAGGCAGCTGTTTACCAAATATGTGCCACCTGTCGCCACTCGATTCCGACATCATAACTAAAGCTGAACAAAAATAGCAGTCTATTTATACTGTTACCAGTTCTTCATCAGTTATCCAACTGGTTTTTTTTTCATTTTTCCATTTGATTTTGTGCCACAGTTTACTGTTTCTGGTTTCAGTTTTTAGCACCGACTGAATCTCTCTGTAGGGACCGACGTTAGGAACAACTTGTACCAGTTCTGGCTCGTAGAAAACTCCAAAAATAGGTTCGCCGGCTACATCTATAAGTCTGTACACCACAGGTTTTCTGCTATCCACTCTCTCAGCGATTGTGAACGTTTCTTTAGTGTAATTTGGAATGTATCCTTTTGACAGTTTGGTTTTCTCGCAGAGAATTCTAACAATGTCTCCAACTTCAAATCTGTGTTTGACACTCGGTTTCAGGTGACCATAAAGTTTCTGCCAAACTTGCTGGGCATTTTGTTCCGTTACATCGATAGGGCGGTAACCCGTGGTCCTATTTACACTACGGTTTAAGGAGTCGATTAATTTTGGTAAAATTTCAATGTAGCGCAGTGTTTTCATTCGGGTAAAGTAGCGCCACAGTCGGGTTTTGAAAGTACGTACAAAACGTTCGGCAAATGCAGCTTTCACATCGGGGTTGTTGGCACTAAAGTACTGTATGTCTTGTAGCTGTAGGAAATCCTGAAACACTTTGCCAACGTATTCGCGCCCTCTGTCGGTGCACAGACGCCATGGTTTTCTGCCCGACTCTCGAAAGATTGTTTCAAATGCTTTCTTGACTTCCTCTGGTGTTTTTCGTTTAATAGGAATCGCCCAGGCGTAACGACTAAGTACATCGATTACCACCACAACGAACGAATAATTACTGTTGTACTTTTTCAGACGAGAGAGATCGGCTAAATCCGACTGCCAATCAACGTCCAAACCAGCTGTAATTATTTTGTTTTTCGGGTATCTTCTTCTGGCCGGTTTGTGTAGTGTATAAGTGTCCTGACGCGATAGAAATTCTTGAACATCTTTCAGTTTAATTTTATTTGAACGTTTCTTAGCTTCTTTGTACACAGCTTGCGCCCCAGCAAAACACGCGGGACTGTCGAGATTATAGAACACATTGCGCAAAATACTTTCCATTGTTACCATTTCACCCAATCACCGAGTTTCTTAGGAGGGCCGGCCTGTCTCTGCCCTTTACGTTTGGCAATAGGAGTTACAGTAGCAAACAATTGTTGCACGGCCGGCGAATAAGTCTTTTTAGTTTCGTCACTCGCCCGACCACCACTCTCTGGACCGGCACTCGCGCCCTTCGGGGTGGAAAACTGTGGTTCTTGTCTCAGTCTGGCAGGTTCGGCTAGCGCCTCTCTCGGGACGTTTCCCGCTTGCAGTACATTAGCAAATTGCTGCCAACCTGGAGGGTACATTCTGTTGCGTCTCGGACGTACAAAATCGTGAACCAAATCAGTTATGTTGCTGTTTTCTAGAACAGTTCCATTCAGTACCAACTGTCCTTTGTCATCCCAAGCAATATCGGGGCTGCGTTTAATGTGGTGTAATAGAATTTTACCTTTATTCTTGGCATTTCTCGGCAAACCATCTATAATATCTTCCAAATTAAGGGCCGTGGGAGGGACCTGTAGAGAGACAGGTTTTTGCAACTCCTCTTTGACAGTACCGTACTGATGACGCATTTGAGTGAACTGTTTGTGTTTTACGTCGGCTGGCAAATTTGGATTGTGCAAAACGGTGCTCATGTCCTGATCTAGCTGGTTTAGGTAATTGACTCCCGGATTAAGTTGCTGTTGCGCTAACAACGTATTCAGCAGTTGTGGGGGTACCAAAGCCATTTTTCTAGCCATTACTTACGCAACGCTTCTCCCAGTAGTGTTGCCGCGATTGTCAAAACGGGCGCTAATACGGCGGGTAGGAAACCACCCTTTTGAACCAAAAGTTTCTTCTTCTTCTCAACTTTATCCTTTTTGTTCGCCAACTTACGCAGAATGTTTTTGTATTTGGACAACTGTGTTTTCTGCTTAGACGACAGACGCACGGTACCTCGTAGAATATTATCGATTACTTCACAGATGCAAATTATTAGGTCATTCGAAGAAGTTTTCAGAATAGCTTTTCTCTGATTCGGAGGAGCCTTGCGCAGAACGCGCAGAAAGTCAATATTTCGTTTCAGTCTGGCAGACATTTATAGTTTTGGGAGATAGACGTAAGTAATTTCGTTGGGGAAAATGTTTGTTCTAAGTCTGAACTCGTCGGAGCTTTCGGGCGTCAAATCGACCACTAAATATCCGTACGGTTGACTGCAGGCGTCTTTATAGCTTTCCAGAAAGTATTTATGCTGTCCGGGGTACAGCTGACGCGCTAGAGTAGAAATCTGTAGCTGGTCGGAAGGACACTTTAGCAACACCAAATAATGACTGTTAATTCTCGACGTTCTCAAGCCTGTGAAAAATAGGTTTTGCAGAATGTTTAGCACCGACACGTTCCAGTGGTGAGAACCGCGAGTGAACAACTTTGTGTTTTCCTGATTTTTGGCGCACTCTTGCATCAAATCGTCCAGTACAACCAGCTTAGGTTGATTTTGCGTCCGTTTCAGCTCATTTATATCCGGCAGTCCTTCGCAGAACTCCAGTTCGGGTATAACATTCAATTCATGATAGCTAGGTTGCCACTCACTATAGCAAAAGATAACTTTTTCCGGTTTCGGCACAATCAAAGTTCCAATGTTGTGTAAGAATTTTTTCGCCCACTCTGTTTTACCGCTTTTTGTCGGACCGCAAATACAACAAGTAAACGGATGTTGCCACTCCATATTTTTAATTCAATCTTCCAAATACACTTATATGCCGTTATATTTCTTCAGCAATTCACGCATACAGTCCATAAAGTTTTTCAGATCTTTGATAAAGATAGCGGCGATCGGTATCTCGTTTGTCTTTTCGTTGACCACCTGAAGCTCGAACTTCTCCTCGCCTTTCTCATTCTTCTTCTCCGTGCGCACGAATTGTAGTCGGAAACCGTTGGCAGTTACGTGAATGAGTTCAGGGTGAGCGATCTGTTGACTTTTTCCAACACGAATCATCGCTTTGCGAAACACTTCCAGCTCCGGACCCAGCAGCCAGCAGTAGAATCGGCGTTTGCTTTGACCGGGAGGGGGCGTCTGTTGTAGATGTATGTACTTCTGACCATTGAACAGCGACACCCAACTGCGCACATCGTTGACATTGTCCACAACACCAGCCATCGTAGTAGTAGCGCACAGCAAATCAGATTAATGACAATAAACAGAGGTTTCGGGAGACTTAGAGGATGCCTCGAGACAACCTAGGTGATTTTGAGACAAACTCGAGTATGAGTCATCAAACTTTGTCTAAAGACAAACTCTCGGAATATGTATAAGAATAGAGACTGAGTCATTGCATCATTGTTCGTCATGGCTACCAGTCCTGTTCCCTCTCTCGTGCGCCAGAACGCCATGTACTTCAGACCGGCCCGGATTCCCTCTATCACGCCCTTGACTACTCACACGCCGGGCCTCATCAAGCTTATATACTCCAACAGAATGGTCTCGGGATCTGAAAGAGCGGCCACCAACCTCTTCGTGAACGCCTCCGACTATAAAGCGCTGGGAAGCTTCAAACTGGGAGAGCACTGCTTACTGTTCTTCTTCTGCGAGAACGCAGACTACTGGAAAATAATGCTGGTACTAGTTTCTTTGAATAATCAAATCTCTATCTTTCTTTTTTCAGGTAAACGAACACCCTGATCAACCCTACAGATGCCCCGCTCTGGACATGGACGAGTTTTTCGCTATACAGAGAGAGCTGAGAGGCCTACCCTTTGATATCGAGAAGGCGGAGCCGTGACTGAAAAGTGTTGTGAATCGGTGTTAATAAAACCGCAATACATACTGGTGTCAGACATGGTATTCAGTCGGTCGGCGCTTATCTCTAGAAGCAAAAAAGCACGCTTGGGTAAGGGTGGCACAAAACAACATTGCCGTTTTCACAACATATCCGCCGGTGCTGGCACGGTTTAGCGATGAGCAAAAAACAGTAGCAATTTGTTTAACAACGTACGTATGGAGCAAAAAGCAGTAGCAATTTGTTTCAATGTACTGTACGAGCAAAAAAAGCTGCAGAGTTTGAGTGGCCGGTTGCGTCACCCAAATCTGGCCGAAATACATAGCCCTTTTACAGCTACTAACCTAACCGACCGTGTGGCTCACTCAGTTGGTAAGACCGCTGGCCCGTGAGCTAAAGTTCAACCGTCGGTTTTGGCTGTTTGAAACTCCCGAGCGGGGCGGAGTCATAAGGGGCGGGGCCTCGAAATAAGCCAGCGCGGCTTATCTCGAGACGGCTAGGAGAGGCAGCGACGTCTGTGACGTCACTGCCCCGCCAGCCGACCGGGGTATACTACTCCCATTATCTGCACATAGTACAGATAGAACAAAGCTATTGCATGAATCCAATCTGTAGCCATCAACAGTGCTTTGAAGTATTTTTCGGCTAGTGGAAAGAGCAGGTGGCCTTCGATCGCGTACAAGATATCGTTAACACCGCACCAAAGAGCCAAGGTAAAGAAATCTGACAGTTTTGAGCGATTCATGGCAATTGTAGTGACAACCACCAAATACAATGTGAAACTAGCGAAGATGAATAAACTGTAAAGAGCAGAGAAGACTGCAGTCAGCCACATTGTTTGTCAGAGTTGACTATAATAAGTGCTTCGGTTACCTAGACAATCTGCTGCCAAAGCACCTGTCATCAGCTCTATGACTTTGCCAATGAAATTTAGGCAAGCTATAGCCATACATGTAACAGGTCATCCACCAAAGGGTGAGGGGTTTTGGGGTCTGAGCCCAAATTTTAGGGAGGGGGTTGGACACTAAATAACGCGCAAGAAATCGCTATTTTTCGGCTAAAAATCGCTAATTTTGACTCACATACAGCAAAAATAGTGTTGCTTTACAGGCAATTTTTGCAATTTTTGTGTCTGAAATTTTTTAAAAAATCGCAAAAAATTGCTCAAAAATTTAATTGTTTTTTCAATGTGTATACACATACACATACTCATTGAAAATTCAGATACACATTACCATACACAAACACTACTCGAAATGTGTATTTTTGTGTATGTGTATTTAAACAGCAAAAGTCGATGAAATTTCGAACAGAATCGTAAAATTTCGATGTTTTTGCTGCAGTAATAAACGGTAGATATCCTGATAAAGCGTTCAAATGGCCTAAGTAACTCGATTTCAAAGCTATCTAAGGTTTAAAGCAACAAACATTGAGAGATTTGGTTTTCCTAGCATTTCTGGCTCAAAATCTATAAAAAATGTGCATTTTCAGTACAATACACATGCACAAATATACGCAAAAATACACATTGTTTTGTTGAATGTGTATACACAAATTACCATACACATTTGAAGGTAAATGTGTATACACATACACATACACATACACAAACGGAAAACCCAATACCAAACAACAGTACTTTATCCACATGGCCTTGGCCTGTTAACAAAATACTGTGATATACGTTTGAGATATGTGGACGGGCACCTTTTTTCGGGCCCGGCCCGGCTCGGTGGGCTCCTCAGGTGAGGCATGCCTGGCCCGACATGCCCGCCGAGCATCAAAATCAGCCCCCGGGTGGCCCGAAAATGGAGTCCAGCCCGGCCCGGCCCGTCGGTTTTAGCGTTGTCTAAAGTTCTGAAAATTTGTTCTGGATTTTAATTTAAAAGCTAAAACTAAGCTTTAAAAATTGGCATTTTTGGAACAGAAAAACAGCGCGTCTTTATATTTTTGCTTAATTTTGAGTGCATACCTTTAAATGTCTGCTTTGTGCATGGGCGGACCGCTCGAAATCCTTAACGGGCAGGCTCGGCCCGTGCACGTTGTTTGTTTGTTTGCTTGTAAATTTGTTTGCACATCTGTAATTTATAAAATATGTGCAATATGTATCCATATGCCGAATGTCGAGATTTCCAGACTGTTTTTGTCTCGCTCGCTGTACTACACAAAGTCATTATTTTCGGCCAAATTCTCCTCTCATCTGCCAACAAATGTAACAATACGCAGACAGATAGACAACGGTCAAGTTGTTCTCGCTTACACTCCATTTAATGAGCTTTTTTTAGCGTGACCATCTGTCACAATAAAATATGACACAAACTGCCCGAGGGCCTGATCGGGTCTCGAAACAAATCCGGCCGCCTAACCAGGCGAAAGTTTTTCACGCAAACAATGCCACTAAGTTAAAACAGGGTGAGTAACGGCCGAGACATTGAAGGAAAGAGAGTCGGACGAAGAACAACCGTAGGCGCCGGTGCGTTTTTGGGGCAGTTTTTAGATCCGCCCGCCCAGAATGCCTATTTAAGAGAGAAAGGAAAACAGAGGCTGTGTCAGTTTGCGATTGAATTGTCATGGACGGACCGAAGATTCTAATCGGCGCTGCCACTGCTTGCAGTACGGTGGCCATCTTGGCCTGTTTGGTCGTTGTGCCCACCTTGTACCAGCAGATCAACCAACTTCATGATGAAATCATGACCGACGCCAATCAATTCCGGGTTTGCCGACTTACATTTTCAAATTTCCCGCCTGTTTTGAGTTCAAATTTTGCGCGCAATGTCTATATTTTTATGATGTGCTCTACTGTTCCGCATCTCAAATGTTCAAATCTCCCGCTCTTTCGAAAGGTTTAAATTCAAATCTGCCGCATTTCAGAGTCAATCGGATAGTATGTGGCGAGACATGATGCACGTGCAGGGTCGATCAGGAAGCTTCGAGCGTCAAAAGCGCCAATACGATGGCTACGGCACCACCAAGTGCAGTAGGTTTCTTGGCTACTCTTGCCTGTTCCGCTTTATGCAAATTTTTCGCTTCTCAGACTGCATCCGAGAGAACAAGTGCCCAGCCGGGGCTCCCGGCGAGCCAGGCGCCCCTGGCCAAGATGGAGCAGACGGTCTTCCCGGAGCTTCGGGAGAACCCGGTATCGATGGAGAGAGACCCGAACCCACATCCGGTCCTGATGGATGTAGGGTTTGTCCAAAGGGACTCAAAGGACCGCCTGGATCCCCAGGACCTGACGGACCAGATGGACCTGCTGGAGCAGATGGAGAACCCGGCGGTCCAGGAACATCGGTGGGAGAAATTGGACCCACAGGACCTCCTGGCGACCCTGGAGCGGATGGATCGCCTGGTGCCGCTGGACCACCTGGCCCTCCTGGACCGGATGGTAAGAAGGGCAAAGGTCCCGATGGAGCACCTGGAAAGCCTGGAGTGGCTGGACCACCCGGAGATCCTGGAGCTGGTGAGTTTGAATATTTTACACATTTTGCATATTTTACAGACTTTGCATATTTCTACACATTTTGCAAGCTTTGTACAATTTTGTATATCTTGCAGGTTTTTTCAATTTTGTAACTTTTTGCTCATTTTTTACACATTTACAGATGGCAATGACGGTTCGGATGGAACCCCTGGCGCCGGAGGTGCTCCAGGGACCGATGGCGATGGAGGCAATCGAGGAGGAGATGGGCCACCGGGTCCTGCAGGAAACCCTGGTCTGCCTGGAAACGACGCTCAGGCAAGATTGGTACTAGCGATGCGACGTTGTATGCAAATTTTTGTTTTTAGTATTGTCCTTGTCCTTCTCGGTCGCTGCCGTCAACTGATAACGGGCCTTACAAGGGATTCCGTCGTAGGGGACGATTCAATTCATAAACTGACCTCGAATTTGACTAGGATTGCAATAATGAATATTTCTGGTCCTTTGTTCTTTTTGAAATAAAAGATAAGCGTAGAGTCGTTCGTACGTACATACATATAATGTACATACACGTAACAGGCCCGGACGCCGTAAGTGAAACCCGTCCTCGCGTGTGCACCTCGGCCGGCCGCGGCTGGAGAGCCAAAGAAGAATGCCCGCAAGCGGCGGCTCTGCCGGCCGTAAAAAAGAAACGAACGGCCAGCCACTGACCGACCGCTTAGCAGAGTCGTAACACTGTATTTCCCATGTCCAAGGTAGTGTTGTTACAATACCAAAATTTCCGTTTGACTATGACTATGACTACCACTCGTTTGAGTACAATACCAAGGTAGTCAAATTTGACTATATTGTAGTCAAACCGTTTGACTACCATGGCCACCGGTTTGACTACATTGACTACTTTTTGAGACATGGCAAAGTTGACGTTTTCAGGGAATTATAAGCTTCACTCACCAAGTGTCAGTCAAAAATGACTTTGACTGAGCGCACAAAGTGTTTACTTTGAAATAAACAGTATAGTTAACTGATAAAAATTAACCCAGAATTGTTTAATTTTCAAAAATTTCAATGTAAAAAGCATCTTTCGGAAAGATAGCGCAAAAATAGGCAAATACCCGGTTTAGTTTGGTGTAAAATCTAAGTAGTTTTTGATTTTTCTCTTGTTCTTCTTTGCTCCTTAAAGAGGTATTGTACTGTATGTCATAATTTTCACCCTGACCACACGGTTTAATTTGCCTAGCATCAAGCAGAGTTTTGCTGACTGACAACCCATACTTATAACAGGTCATCCGCCGAAGGGGGATGGGATAGGGGTTGGTGGGTCTGGTGCCGTGCCGGCGGGGGATGTTTGGCTAAAAATCGCCAAAAATCGCTAATTTGGGCTGAGATACAGCTAAAAAATCCTGTTTTTCAGGCGATTTTACCATTTTTTGTGTCTGAAATCGTAAAAAAATCGCTAAAATTTGCTCAAAAAATTATCTTCCAGCAAAATCGGAGGGGGCTCGGGAAAATCGTCTCGGTAGGGGGTCCCCATCCGAGGGGTCTAGCCTATGTAACTCGGATGGGGGCAGACACCCTCTGTTACATGTATGCTGACACCTGTTATCAGTTCACAGTTTTAGAGAAAAGGGTTGTTCGTCTTCTAAAGAGCTAAAATTGAAACGAATTTATAAAATATTTAGTTGCGAACCATAAAAATGTGGAAAATATGCTTGAAAAGCCGCTGCTTATAAGAAACTGTAGTCATAGTCAAACGGTTTGACTACCTGGTCTTCGTTTGACTACGTATTTATGGTGACCAAGGTAGTCAAACTTTGACTTTGACTACCTGTCTGTTTGACTGCGATATCACAAAAAGTATTAACTATGACTTTGACTTTGACTATAGTCATAACAACACTAGTCCAAGGCTAAGATGTTTATTGAACACAATGGGATTCATGTTTTTTAGCAATTTTTAAAATTATTTTTGGTTTCACTAGAGTGACAATAAATAATTTGAGTTAAGAAAATGTTTCCACATGTACCACGGTTTTAAGTCCTGCAGTGTACATGCAGTATATAGAGAGAGATCTAACGAACAGTGACGAAACAAAAGTACTGTACATAAATGTACAATGTAGGGTCAGAGAACCAAAAATCCTTCAAATTCGACATTTAGAAGGATATCGTGAATAGAATGCACTTTTGCAAGCGCAATTTTGTCAGTTTACTAAGAAAGCAATGAAATATATCACACGGAGTTTTCCATAAAAATTGCACTAAACTGGCTAAAAAATACCGATTGCCAAATATCTGGGTACATATTCCAAAAATAATCGGTATACTGGGTATGGGTATCTATAAAAATGCCTGGAATCGATTTATTTATTGAGTAAGTATTCCGAACATACCCAATTTTCGGTATGGGTTCGGTATACCCAATCAACAGTATCCAAAGGCTTTTCAAGTGAGTTTTATTTAAGCTCAAATTTAGCGATTTCTGAGTAAGTCTGTTTGTTTAGTACTGGAGCCACTACTAGTACTTGTATTTTTGGGTCAGGGGTCCCTAAATGGGCCAACCCCCAAAGCCCTAGATATGTATGATTAAGAATAAGAATAATGCATTATTGCAGCTGACTAAGCTGTGACTTGTAGGTGTGGTATGAGTCAAAGATTTCCGTTGACTAATTTCCTGCTACATGATTAATTAAAAGCACTCGAATGTGTCAGACTATACTAGGTCAGGTCTGGTTAATAAATTGTCTGCTTTTTGCAGGCACAACTGGTGTAGTGGTTTAGGCCGCATAGCAACTGTGCGCGTGCTCGTGCGCTCATCCTCTCGGTGCGGCAAGTTTCTTGCTACAGAGTTGGTCGTCGGCACGAAACTCCACTCAGGCCACCGAAAGCTGGTGACAGCCAGTAGGTAAAATGGAAACCGACTGGATCTGCCGTTGCACCGAAGCCGCTCCACAAAGCATGCCGCGTTGGAGAAGAAGATCAATGACGTCAGAAGCTGTCTGAGAAACCAACTTTGCTGGAGCCCTCTGGCATAGGGGTCACGAGCGGCCGTCGTCGGGAGCTGTCAGCATCATGACGGTAACACGCCGGGCGTTCGCTTAGTGACCAGCACCCAGCAGCATGGCTAGGAGTGGCTGGCAGTGAAAGAAGGGCAAAGGTCCGAGATGACGAATCACGGGGGTCGCGAAATGGACCACGAGTCTGATCGTAGGCCGCACATCGGATCGGATTGTCTGCTAGATTCTCGTAGTAGGTGAGGTGGGTGAGTCTACGCCTCTATTTACTCTGAAGAACACGGTTAGTTATCGCATCATTGATTAAATCTATTGCTGTTTAGTTCCCGAACGTTCGAAATAGACTTGATTTGTGTTGCTCAGACTTAGGCCTGCTGATAGGACTGCCGAATAGGAGCTTTGAGCGAAACCAATGCAGCATCGGCGTACCGCAAAAAAAATAATAACGGTTGCGGTAAATAGTCCAGTTACGGGACGACCTTTTGATAGCATGCAAATGCAATTAGCGCCCTTCATGTTAGATATGTTAGCTTTATCCGATCCACGATCGAGAGATCCGGCCCCCTTGAAAATTTTTTTGGGGAAGTATATTTTGTCAGCAGATTTTAACAATTTTTTTAGAATTTCAGACAGTCTAGGGGTTGTGGTTTTTAGGAAAGCGATGATACATTTTCAGTCTGACATACATTTTTTATATATTCTGGCACACTGATTTTACTATATAGACCAATATTTTGACAGTGACACTGTAGACTAATTCTGAGTCGATCTAAAGTACAAGCTGTGTAAATTTAGCTCTGCTATAGCTAGTCTATTTGAACTTAGTCACAGGGGGACATTAAAGGTGTGTTTATGCTCGTGTGGAAAAAGGTCGGCGACGGAAAGAACGGCATAAATATGCTGCATTATTCGTCTACAGTAGTTGTTTTGCACTTGAACAATATTATTTAGACATTCCTACTACAGGTAAACGAAATAACAACAGTTGTGCTACCACTTTCTTATTTATGGTACTGGTACCATAGTACCCCTTCGATCGAGACCTCTGTGGTACCATGGTACCCATTCAATCAAATCATTAGGGGTACCATGTATGGTACCAGTTCTACATGTGTACTGTTGTTACAATATATGTTGTTACTTCCCTGGCTGTACTACTGAATATTCAATAAAAAAGGCAGCCGACAAAAACGTTGTTCAAATTGTTGCAGTATTGAGTTTTGTCGAGTTGTTGTTGTTCGTATCCGGGAACAAATAGGCTTTATCTTCAAGCTTCAAAAGTCAGGCGGCCGACCCGTTCTGTACCACTGGGTCTAACTGTCGTACAGGCGAGATATGGGTGGCCCGGCTGCACTTTTGAACTTTATTTTATTTGAACTTTATTTTTGTCGCCCAAGCACGAACATGTTAGTAACGAAATCACGCAGAAAGAGTGTTAGTGGGCAACAGGATGCACAATGTCTATCTAAGAAGAACGGTGCACCCTTTACTGAAACAAGAGGAAGCCAGAAAGATCAATTTTTTTAAGTTTCTCTGTAAAAATCGTCAAATTTCTAGATTCTATTATATCATTGGGTAAAGAATTCCAAATTCGTATCACCCTTATCGAAAAAAAGTGCTTTCGGCAATCTAAATTTTTTCCCAAAGAAGGAAGAGAGAGTTTCTGAGAATGGCCTCGTGTAGTAAAAAGAAGAGGTCTTTGGAAAAAGTCATCAAAAGACAAATCAATCAAGTCATGGACTATTCTGTAAACTAATTGTAAATCAATTACGAGCCTGCGGTACTCAAGTGTTTCGAGAGTTAGCGCCTTAAGACGTTCTGAATAAGCGCCTTGCAAATGTGCAAAGCCTGGGAGCCGCAGTGTAAAAATCCGTTGCACACCCTCAACCACTAATATGTCTTTCTTTTTGTATGGGTTCCATACAGGAGTAGCATATTCTAACTTTGGCCTAACATAGGTCTTAAAAAGCTCAGTAAGAAACTTGGGGTTACGATAGGAAAAGGCTTTATGAATCAAGTGAGCTCGTTTAGACGCGTCGCTGGCGATTTTAACACAATGCTTAGAAAAAGAGAGATTTTGGTTGTGATCGAGCCCCACAAGAACACCTAAATCCAAAGTCTCTGAGACCGAGCTAATTTGTGAACCATTAATTTCGTATTCATGCTTTGGGTTTGTATTCCCTAAATGAAGTATGGAACATTTGTGCAATGCAAGTTTAAGTTTGACCGAATTGCACCAGGTGAAGATAGCTTCAATGGTACGTTGAAACTGAGACAAATCCGTTTGGTCTTTAGGCAAACCTAGATATATCTTACAATCATCAGCAAACATTTTGATTTGAACGTTGAATTCAGCTATAGCTTGAGGCAAATCATTTATATAAATTAGAAAGAGTAGAGGACCAATGCAAGATCCCTGAGGGACCCCGGAAGTGACATCTACCATGGATGACAGAGTATGCTCAATTATTACCTGTTGTTGTCTCCGACTAAGAAACCCTCTAATCCAGTTTAACAAGTTCCCACAAATACCATACGCCTGAAGCGTAGCTAACATTATTCTGTGAATACAGGAATCGAAAGCCTTCGCAATATCCATATAAAATACCTCAACAAATTCGCCTTTATCTAAATGCCTTGTCCAGTCATTAACACATTCCAGAAGCTGAGAGACGGTGGAGCGCCGTGAGAGAAAACCATGCTGATTTTCAGAAATTAGACCTTGAACCCGCAAAAAGTTTGTCATTTTATCTTTAACGATGGACTCCATAATTTTACAGCAAACAGATGTCAGGCTAATAGGCCGGTAGTTTTCAATTTTTGATGTTGGCCCCTTTTTGTGAATTGCCACTACATGAGCTAATCGCCACTGTGAGGGAAGTTCTCCAGTCACAAACGATTTTTCGAATATTCTAGCCAATGGATAAGCGATCTCGAAAGCCAATTTTTTGAGAAAAAATTGGCCTATGCCATCAGGGCCGGGAGAGTGTTTGTTCTGCAATTCATTCAAGTAGGCATACACCAAATCAGGCGGGAATTGTACATCACCTAGAAATGCGTTTGTCCTATTTACACACGCGAAGTGTGTCTGATCATCAATTTGAAAAACGGACGCAAAATACTCATTAAGCATTTCACATTTTTGGGCACAATTTGTAACCAGTAGGTCTGACTCAGTTTTCAATACAGGAATCCTTTCTTTTCGATTCATTTTCGAATTAACAAAATTCCAGAACGTTTTATCTTTCCCGGAACCCAGCACCCTTTCCTCTTCCCGGCGCGCATCCTCTCTTTGCTTTCTTTGCAGTTTACTGGCTAGCTCTCTAGCAACCATTCTGTCAGCCTGATCGTCTGAACGAACAAACTTTTGATGAGCCCTTTTTTGCTGTAATGCTAATTTTCGAACTTCTTTCGATCTGTATCCTTTTGGTTTCTTTCTCTCAGAACAGAGAGGAACGTATGTTGCGATTACAACGTTAACTATTTTCATGAACTCATTCCACATTTCCTCAACTGTGTTGGCGGTCTCAAAAATGGAATCCCAGTTTACTTTTAGTAAGAAATCTGCAATCAATCGGTAATTTGCCTTAAAAAATTTTCTATGCATTACTGTTCGTTTTGTTTCTAAGATTGACAGATTTAGCCACACCTTCACTGTGTCATGATCGCTTGTCGAAAAGGGATTTGAAACAGATACATCAATCAGTAAATCAGTCTCTGAGAGAAGAACAAGATCTAGAATGTGATCGGGATCGTGTCTGGTGGGACTCAAGACACACTGCTCCAAACCTCTGCTAACCACAAACTCGAGAAAGCGAAATTGGGAAGACTTTTCTCCTCCATTCACTACAAGGGTTTTCCAGTTAATTTCGGGAAAGTTAAAATCGCCAATGATTGCGCATGGAATGTTAGTGTCTAACGTCTTATCTAAGAAAGTTAGCATTTCAGTTATATCGGGCGTAGCACCGGGTCTGTACACTGCCGCCAACCGACAAACCACTTTGTTTTTAGAAATAAGTTCCAGACAGAGGCCCTCGAAACACTCCGAGACTACAGGCTCGCAGAGTAAGTGAGATTGTAAAGGTTCCGGTACAAAAACTACTACACCACCCCCCTTCCTATCAACTCTGTCTGCGCGATAAACAGCAAAATGATCAGGAAAGGGAAGAATAGCAGAGTCTAAAACACCTAGCCACGACTCGCACACAACAATAACACAGTGCCAATGCCCGACAAGAAAGCTGTTCAGCTCAACCAACTTGTTTACAATGCTTCGCGCATTTAGCAGAACAACCTGAAGCCCTTTACCGGAAGTGCCTGGGCTGATCAGTTTTCCGTCGAGTTGGCGTTATCGTCATCGCAAACACTTAAACGTGAACCAGCCTTTACAACACTCCTAGTTCCGACAGGTGGCGCACCAAAGGGTCGGTAGGGACCTCGGGGCACGGCTGGACGGCGATGATATTGTTTGCGGTCTCTTTCCCGCTCCAGCCACGTCTTATCCTTGCGCACCCAGACCCCTTTCGGCAACACGCTCTCAGAACCGTCCTTGAACAATCGCTTCGATCGCTCATCCTCGAACTTGACCTTGACGATTCGCGGTTTGCCATCGTCACGCTCTCTGCCATCCCGGAACACGTCCAAAATCTTCTTCTGCTCGATCCCCAAGTTCGCAGCGCAACGCTGGACGACGTGCAGGTCTGCAGTGTTCTGTTCAGAGCGATCGAGACCGTCATCCTCCGTCAAACCGATAACCACCAAGTTCAGTTTCTTCTGTTCCCTCTCAGCCAAATCCTGGGTTACCGACAGAATGTCCAGCGGAGCAGAGGGCAAGGAATGACCGCTGGGTACTTCCGAACGCTTGGACAGTTCAGCCAATTGAGTCTTAAGCACCGCGTTTTCCACTCTCAAATCGGTGTTCATCTGCAGAACCTCACGATTTGTAGCCACCTGTTCGCACAAGGAAGTTGTTAAAGCAGAGAGAGTGGCAATAAGTTGCTGCTGACCGTCAGCCACAGAGTCCAGGCGTTTCAGCAAAGGATTTAGGACTGCAGCCAAGGAGGAAGGGAGGGATGAGGCATCGAAATCTGACTGTGAAGTGGAACGTTTTAACCATCTGCATCTGCACTGGGCGTCATCAGTGGCAGAAGTCGTAGTGGACAGGAAGGTTGTCGCTGACAGTTTGGGCAAGAGTCCGAAACCAACAATCACGTAGCAACAGAAACAAGCTACGCGCCCGGAGAGAAGGCGTTGCCATTTAGGGACTAGCCAGGTTCACCTGGGGCCTTTAAAGTCCACTCAACATTGGTCCACGGAGGGTATGTCGAGCTCCCCCGGAGGCGGCAACACTGTGAACCGAGTTTTGTCGTGTCGAGGAGGATGTCGCCGCTGCTGCGTGCTGGGCTGGTGCGTTCATACTTTAAACATGTTGGCCCGACAAAAATGTCGGTGACCGACAATTTTCGACACGAGTATGGAATACGCCTTTACGCAGACGGCAACACTGTTACTTGCTTTAGGAACCGATCACCACGAGTTATTCCGAGATCACGCGTATTTTTCTCATCATAACCGCTTTTTATTGCTCTTGCTGACTGCCGGATCTGGTCGTTCGGTGGTGTCGATTAGTAGTCGCTTTTGCTTTGGTACAAAATTTGATTATATTTTTTGTTCAGTTCAGCTGTTTTTGAATTATGGTTTCTTCTCTGCAGTTTCCTGTCTATTTTCGAAGGTGTTTTACAGCTATGTTGTGGTTTTTATTTGGCTTAATATAGTGGAATGTTTTCTAAAAGGAAACCAACCTGTCCACAGCCAAACGATGTTAGGTGTAGGTAGCTGGGGGGAATCAATCAGGAAAGGTCCGAAATGGGCTATAAATTAATTAGTCAACTTCCTTATGACAGTACGCGCCTCCGAAGAGTGCCCTATACTGAACTTCCGCGTATATATCCTCCTATTATCCGCCATATGGCGGAGATTTAATAGAAAACTTGTCCCTAAGCCTCAGCCTAAACTTTATAAACCTAAAAGTTCGGCTGGACAGCGGGTTGGGTGAACGGGCCTTCTCAATTATCCGCTAAAAAGAGGTTATTTACGCGCGAATCTATCCTGCGCCTCTAGGGGTACGTTTATAGTTTGGCAAAACAAACAGGCGCCCGGGGCATACTGATATAGTAATTATTAGACTCCTTAGGCGAAGGGCTTTCAAATGATATATAATATGACCATATTTTGACTGTTTTAAATTTTGCCAAAAAATAATCGATAATTATCATCGACAAAAATTGTTAATCTGCTATTATGCTCATTAAAAATATTAATTTCTGTGTTGGGATCGGTTTCTGATTCCCCCAGCTACCCAGCCGTAATGCTGTAGGATCTATAATAAGATGACGTCGGGACTCTGAAAAGCGTTGCACTTTTCGAAGTTTGACGACAATTGTCCCGCATTTTTGAAACATCGTTCAATAGGTCCATACCCACACCATACATGTAACAGGTCATCCGCCGATGGGGGAGGGGGGTTGGGGGGTCTGAGCCAAAATTTTGGGAGGGTGGTAGGGCACTAAAAAACGCTCAAAAATCGAAAAAATCGCAATTCTTGGGCTAAAAATCGCCACAAATCGCTAATTTGGGCCGAAATACAGCTAAAAAGTGCTGTTTTGCAGGCTAATTTTGGCAATTTTTGTGTCTGAAATTGTAAAAAATTGCAAAAATTTGCTCAAAAATTTACTTACCAGAAAAATCGGAGGGGGGGGTCGGGGAAATCGTCTCGGGGGGGGGGGGGGGGTCCCCATCCGGGGGGTCTGGCCTAAGGCGGGTGGGGGGGCAGACCCCCTGTTACATGTATGACCCACGACACAATACATGTGACAGGCAGGGGTGAAATAAGATTTATGTACTAAGGGAGTTTAGTGCTTACCACCCCTTACCCCAGAGTCAGATTAGCACCTGGACCCCAAAATACAAGTGTAAGTACAGCTCCAGTCCCCTTTCTATAGTTTTTGCTTGTTTTTAGCTGTTTTTAGGCAGCTTAAAATAGAGCGTTTTAGTTTTTTAGTCTCCTTTCTGAATAAAACTTGCTAAAAATGCATTTCCGGGACGTTTCGCAGATTTTTCAAATTTTGGACCCCCTGCTGACCGAAATCGCTATCCCCTTACCCGCGGCCGGCCCGGACCTGTTACATGCAAATGCGAAAAAAAGGTATTTCCAGGCGGCAACTTCAAACTTGCGCCCACAAATCTTACATAATTTTGGCTTTGGTTCAGGGCATTCATGTAACAGGTCATCCGCCGAAGGGGCTTGGGGCTCTGAGCTCAAATTCTAGAGATTGGGCTGGGCACTAAAAAATGGCAATTTTTCGGTAAAAATGGTCAGAAACCGCTAATTTGGCTCAAGTATAGCTGAAAGCGCTGCTTTAGATGCGATTTTAGTGTCTGAAATTCTAATAAATCTCGAAAATTTGCTCAAAAATTACTTGCTAGAAAAAATCGGATGGGGTCGGAAAAATCGTTTCTGTAGGGTCCCCGACTGAGGGAAGTTTGGCCTAAGTCGGGCGGTGGGCAGACCCCCTAGAGCCCCTATATGGTTCAGGATTAGGATTAGGCTTAGTTTTTGGTGTGCGCAAGTTTGATAGACCCTGGTGTATTCGAGCTTTTTGAAATTTAGGAGCACTGTTTGCACAGTTGTTAAATATTTTTTGAAGGCCAAAATTTTTTTACAAAAGCAAATTTCATTTTTTTTTTGAAAATCGTCATAAAAGGGTCCAGCGTGCTAGTACAGGTACTTACAACAAATTTCCCACTTTTGCACCTCAAGTCAGTTAAGAAATCTGTTTGAAAACGCCAATTCTTCCAATTGTTAAGGAAGAATTATGCAGGTTGCTGGATAAAATGTTGGCTGTTTCCAAAGAATTTACAAAAAAATTGCATGTATGTACGTGAATTTTCACACTTTTTGCCTAAATTTGCATATTGATTTTTCAAAAAAATTGTTTGAGCCCGCAAAAAATGTTTTTTTTTAATTTTGTATCCTAACAACTGTGCCTGTTTGGTTGGGCTCCCTATAGACTCTAAACTAACGGAACCGCCTACTCCCGGGTAACATTTATGTGACAACACCGCCTACTTCTATGTCTCCTTTGATAGAATGTCGTTTAAAGTGCCGTAACGCAGTGCTGTGTAAACTGTGCCTGGCCTGCATTTAGTCTAAATGTTTGTGGAAGGTTGCGAAATTTTGCGCCCATTTGTTACAGGCCGGTTGTTTCCGGTGCTGCGTAATACCTGCAGCAGGTTTATTTGCTACCGACGCTTCATCAAATCGCTGACTCACTGCCGCTACCGGCCAGTCGCTGACTAGATTTTATTTACTATGTCCTTCTGCAACCCTAGAAAGACGGTCTATACCTTATCTGTTTGACTATGCCCCCAAAAGTAGAACCTCTAGGTCTTTTTTCGAGCTTACCAACTAATTTCAAATGGCCGCCATTCCATCAATTTTCAACCGAATGAAAAGATTATTGGCACGCTTATTATTATTAGTTATTTACAGTTGGTACTGGCCATTTCCTAGCCTGTTAGCCTTCTGTAGCCTGGAGTTATGCTCTTCCAAAATGAACTGAACTGAATTTTAAGACGCCAAATTTGAACGGGTTGGGGTCATTTCGGTGCCGACGTTTCGGCGCCGTTCATTTCGGTGCCGACGTTTCGGTGCCAGTTCGTTTCGGTGCCGGTTCATTTCGGTGCTGATTCATTTCGGTGCCGGTTCATTTGCGTGCCGTTCATTTGGGTGCCTCACAAAAAATGTTTGGTAACTTGGTTTCAAATGAATGCTATACTGTATTTTAATGGACTAAGCTACCCATCTTTATTGCCATGGAGGCACACAGTCACATGACAAGACACAGACTTTCTGGACACGGTTCTGCTGTCTGAGCCCCCACCAATCAACACATCTGAAGCCACTCTGTCCAGAAAGGTGCGCACTACTCTGGCCCAGCTACGCTCGGGATACAGCGGGTTCCTGTGCTCTTATCAGCACCGCCTGTACCCCGACATTTCGGAGCTGTGTCCTGACTGCAACCTCGAACGGCACACTACCAGCCATCTATTTGACTGTGCAACCAGACCTACTCCTCCTATGACGGTTCAGGACCTATGGACCGACCCAATTGCTACGCGCGCTTTCTTGGGGATGGATGGCGGCTATCAACAACAACAATTATGTGGAAGACACGTATATTGGCCGTCCCGATCGTCTTCGACCAAAATCTCGATTTTTCTGACCCCCTTCACCAAAATCGCCTTGCGTCGTTTCATGGGGGCCCCCCTCCCACTTTTTGAGAATTTTCCATGAATGGTTGTTTGTTATAAGCTAAACTGGTCAGAATTCATTATTGTTTTGTTGCTCAGAAACGGTAAAGAGACGTCTTTGTTCTGCGTAGCTGCATTGTTAAACTTTTAGTAAATTAGAAATAAAGAGAAAACTCTGAACAGAAGAGCTCTGACATGGCATACAGTCGCAAAATATGCAGAATTTATCGCTTAAAAGCTAACTGTTTAGTTATTTAAACTATTTGGTATTATTTGGTATAAAAAATACCAAATACCTAGAAAATACCGAATAATACCAAATAATACCGGATACCATTTGCATCCCTAATTTGAAACCAAGTTACCAAACATTTTTTGTGAGGCACCCAAATGAACGGCACCCAAATGAACCGGCACCGAAATGAATCAGCACCGAAATGAACCGGCACCGAAATGATCTGGCACCGAAACGTCGGCACCGAAATGAACGGCACCGAAACGTCGGCACCGAAATGACCGTCTCCCAATTTGAACATAATTATCTCACATCACAAAACCTTTATCGTATCTATCCCAAATTTTGCAGGTTAACCAACCTATATATGGACCTGAAACCCCGGAGAGGTCAGCTTTCCAGCGCTGTCGTTTAACATCTGGCGGATTTTTACTTTCAGTGAATGTAAAAAATGACGTTCTCAAAATGATCGTATTATTCTCAAAACTACAGGGTGTGTCAAAAAAAACAACCCAGCAGAGTTTTTGCTGTAGCAACCGCAAATCTCAACCGATTTGAATGAATCCTGCTTTAAATGAAAGATGAATAAATTCTTGAAAGATTGGTGAAGGGCCTATTAAGATACGATGCTTAGTTCCTGAGATATTTTCCTTCAAACTCAAAACAGAGATTTTGGCAGTGAACAAGAGCGATTCCGTTGCACTTCACAACAAAACAGATTCCTACTGCTGAGGGGCAACAAGACTTTTACAAACGAAGTAACCAAGCATGTGTGGCACCAGAAAAACCTCGTTACGTTAGCCCTGAGCAGTAGGAATCGGTTTTATTATGAAGTGCAACAGAATAATAAAAATCGCTTTTGTTCATTGCCAAAATCTGTTTTGACTTTGAGTGCAAATATCTCAGGAATTGAGCATCGTATCTTAATAAAAGCTTCACCCATCTTTCAAGAATTAAATTATCTTTCATATAAAATAGGACTCACTGAAATCGGTTGAGATTTGCGGTTGCTACAGTAAAAAGTCTGCTGGGTTGTTTTAATCTCTGTTATTCAATGCCAATAAATCTCTGTTTTGATTTTGAAAGCAATTATCTCAGGAACTAAGCAACGCATCTTAATAAAAGCTACACCAATCGTTCAAGAATTTATTTATCTATCATTTAAAGCAGGATTCATTCAAATCGGTTGAGATTTGCGATTGCTACAGCAAAAAATCTGCTGGGTTGTTTTTTTGACACACCCTGTATATTATCTCCTGCGGAGAAAGTAGGGCTATACGGACTAGTGGGGCCATGGATTACAATCGCTTCAACTAAGGCAACACAAGGAAGGCCTAAATTAGGCTACTTATATTCAGAGGGAAAGGGCACCGCCCTCATTTTTGGCAATGCTAATTTTTTACCTTCACTGATAGTAAAAATCTGCCAGATTTTAATCGGTTGTTCTAGATCGCTGACCTCTTCAGGGTTTTAGTCCATATATAGGTTGCTTAACGTGCAAAATTTGGGGAAAATCCGATAAAAGATTGATAAGATATATACGTATTTGTCGTGTATATAAGCATATTATTAAAAGCAGACACTAGACATGACATAGTTATGTTAAAATTTTACGTCTAAAAATTCGTGTCAGTTCATTTCCGATAGGGCATAACTCATAGCTACAGAAAGCTAGCAAGCTAGGACTTGGCCCCAACAGACTGTAAACAAATAATAATCGTGCCAAAAACCATTTCATTCGGTTGAAAATTGACGGAATGGCGGCCATTTGAAATCAGTCGGAAAACTCGAAAAATGACTAGGCCGTGTTTTTTATGGCCAACGCCATAAGTTATAATTGGTAACCCAAATTAGGTGTTAAAATTTTTATTATAAAGAATAGCATAACGGCCTTTAAAAAGTTTTTTGTTTAGCTCTGGCGGCTCTTTTCCTTCCTTTAAAGCGTGCTTTCTCAAATTTCAACTCGCTAACTCTCTCTTGTTCTTCAGCAAAATGTCATCCGGTGCCTCTCTGACGATTTTGCTTGGTGCCCCCTTAGATCCGGAGCATGTGCAGGCCACCCTGCATCAGTTGATTTCGGGTGAGTCTGATTTACAGCAGAAAAAAGCGTCCGGGCTGGGTTTCAGCAAATTCGATTATCTCCCAGCACGCTCTACTGCCTTATCAAAAAGGCAGGCTAAACGGCCTTTGCTCGGTTTGATCTGTGCAGCTGTGTGTGTTGATGGCGTTGATGAATCAATAAAAAAGAGGGGTCTGCCTCAAAAACTGGCCAATGCAGCTGTGCCATTAAGTTGCGAGGCAAAGCATCGGCTAGGAGTGTAAGAATCAACAGTGGCCGCCGCCTCTGATCATTGAGAGTCTAGAAATTTTTGTAAACAACACTAGAGCCTCGTCAAATGCCCTCCGCTTATTACAAACCTGACTGCCTGACTGGCTGACTAGCCGGGGAACAGCAGAGACTATTGGGTGCTGCACTGGGTCCAGTTGTAAAGTTGCGTAAGACATGAATACACAGACTATATTTTACTAAGGAAGCGCTAGACAGTTTTGGTATGAAAAACCTAATTTACACAGTGCCACAAAAAACAACCCAGCCGAGTTTTTACTGTGGAAACCGCAAATCTCAACCGAGTTCAATGCATCTTTTTCTAATGAAAGACAAATAATTACTTGATAGATTGGTAAAATTTTTATTACAATACTCAGCGTAGTTCCTTAGATATTTGTCATCAAAGTCAAAACAGAGATTTGGTAATGAACAAGAGCGATTACTATTATTCCGTTGAATTTCGTAATAAAGCAGATTCCAACAGCTAAGGGCTAACGTCACACGGCTTTACTGCTGACACACACGTAAGGTTACTTCACGTGTAAAGTCTCATTAGCAGTACTTTGCTACTTTGTTCCGTGAACTGAAGTGGACAAGTCTGGCAATTTACTATCAAACAGTCTGTTTCCAAACGTTCTACAGTACTATGTACAATTTACGAAGTCAGACATACAGTAGTAAGTTGTACCACTAACAGATTGATTTCAAAGATGCAACCTGTTTACTGCCCAATCTTTCATACATCGAACCGGCGCTCTGTGTTACAACATACATGGGCCGGGGGCTCAGGGGAGTTTGAGTTTACCCCCTCGGTCGGTTGGCCATACCCCCTCGCCGGTAGGCGCTACCCCCTCCGAAAATTTTGGCGACCTTTTTTTGGGAAAAAACAGAAATTTTTGGTAAAGCCCCTCGGCCTTCCGTACCCCCGCAAAAATTTTGGCCACTTTTTTTTCGGAAAGAATTTTTGTACTCTCCAGACCCCCCGACGAAAAACCACATACCCCTCCGTATTTTTCCGGCCCATGTATGTGTTACGACGAGCTAAATATGATCCTAAACAGTTTAAAGTTGCTTGTTTTGACAAAAAATTGGCAAAGACGTAGATTATAACATGCAATCGAACTTTTTCCTTTGTTGTTAGGCCCCATCGACCGAATTTTGACCTCTGAAATTTTCTTACAAAATTTGAAGCCGTGATTATGTCTGCAGGATATGTCTTAGACTGACTGACTGACCGACCGATCGACTATAAATGTTAGTTGGACACCTTTTAGAGATCTTGTCTGCTCTTATCTTTGGACAATGCACAAACAGACCCAGCTTAAAACATTCCGATAATTATAAATTCATCTAAAGCAGTTAGGCCTGCTATTTAGCCGGGTGAGCTAGCTAAATTAGTGAATCTGCAAGTCTAATTAATTGCCAATTCGGACTAAAAAATGCAATCCATCAAAGGCGTAGCTGGCGAGGCAGCTGCTCTGTTATGCTAATCGGACAACTGTTAGGTGGAATCCAACCATCGATTAGTTTGTGTGCGTGCGTATAATTGTAGCGCCACACCAAAATCCAATCGTCTCTAGGGCGTATATTCAGTTTGGGCCACAATTTGAGCCAGACCGACCGACCGGCCTCCAAACGACCCGATTAGACCCAGGCGCTGACTCACTGCTGCCGAAAGGGGCGCTCAGTTCAAAGCAGCCACTCTTTTTTTACAGTAGTGCGGGAGCCCCTTGTGCATACATGTCTGGGGCGCCCAATTCTATAGGGGCTTGGCTGGCAGTGCTTTTTATCGAGACTGACTGAGTCATCGCGCTCTCTGCGCAAAAATGACTGACTGGTTGGTTGTTGACGACCGGTTCTGGGACTGAGTCGTAAAACCGCCATTAAACACACGTCTCTGCCACTGGCAACCGAATTCACAAACCAATTTATGACCTTTTAGTGCTGTACAACGCACTCTCAATGTCATGTAACGCACTTGGGGGTGGAGTAAATTGCTCGCTGCATTGAGTGAGCGTGCTTGGATGGTGTCAGTTCCATACATGGGCAGGGGTAGTCTAGTTGGCCGATACTACACTATCGGACATCCACATCCCTAAGCCCGAAATTTTGATGACCATTTTCAGTTGTAAAATCGCCAATCGCCCTACCTGCGTCCTTCAAACTAATGGTCCTCCGTTTTTTTTGACCGGTTACAAACACTCCCCCTCAGGGTGACGCTACCCCCTCAAGAGATTATCGGGTGAATTTTGTATAAAGATATGATTAATGTAAGCTCAACGTGATGTAAAGATCTGCCCATGTTTAACTAGAAGTGAGCAAAAGGCTTCATTTTAGCCAAAAGTTGGAGTTTTGCTTAGCGGCGGCTGATGGTGGTTTGAAAGCCAAAAAGTCCGATTCTATTTTCTAAAATCCAGGTTTTTAGGTTTAATTTTCGCAGAAATAGGTGAAAATATGCTATTCGAAGCTCATTTTAGGCTTATTTTTCGCTCTAATAGAAGAAAATAGGACTACGAGCTCATTTGCACCTAATCTAGGCATACTTTCTTCGTAATTTCCTATACAAAGTTCTTGCTAAAAGTTCCTGAGGGCGTTAGCGGCGGCCCGAGGGAGAGGTCAGAGCCTGAGGGGGTCAGCCCCCTTTGCCCGTGTCTGTCCTCAGGATTTTATAATTCTACCATTCCTCAGCGAAACACTAGCCCATATGTCTGACCAGCTGTAGAGTGCTTTACAATTTTTGGGCTGGCTGAGAGAACGGAATTTTCCCACCGCCGTCACATCGGTTTTTGCACAATTTCTGTATGTCTTTTTGCAGGTCTGTCACAATGGGACGCAGCCTTCTCTGGTGTCGATCTGAACACGGAATTGCTCAATTTCATCAACAAAAACGTGCCGGCCGAGCCTCTCGCGCCCGGTCAGTCTGCAAATTGACTTTTTTAAGCAGGGCATTAGCTCTCTGTATAAATTAAGCGAGGCCGGCCCGAGGCCCGGCGTTGGGCAGTGGTAAAAGTGAGTTATCGATCGAGTTATTTGTAGAGAGTTTTGCGCTTCGCTTGGAGGGACAGGTCAACGTGGATCTGCTGGTCAATCCTAACCTCCGCTCGGTCACTCTGGCACTTCGACACTTGCTTGACGACGCAACCGCCTACAAACACATCGTTTATGCGGGTCCTTGTTTGCAAGGCACGTTCTGTTGTTACAGTTTTTGTTACAGTCTGGTTGGTATATTTACTCCGGGTTTGGTCTTGATAAACTTTGTCGTTCGTCAATCAGCTTCGCAAAGAATTTCGACACAACATACACAATAGTTCAGAATTTTTACAGTCAAATTTTTGGGCAAGTTCGTCGCCTCAACCACCAGTTACGCACTTCAGTAACGGCGGTGCATTACTAGTGGTTGAAGTGACATACTTGCCAAAAAGTTTGACCGTAAAAATTCTTAGCTATTGTGCATGTTGTGTCAAAATTCTTTGCGAAATTGATTGACCAGCACCAAAGGTATAGGAAAACGAGAGCCGGGATAGATAAATGCTCCACCCTGTACTTGTCTTGTAGCAGATGTTATTGTTCCCTCCTAAACAGGTCCAGCACCCGTCCGAATTTTCTTGAGCAGCCACTTTCTGTAACATTTCAGAATACTCAATACGCTTTTTGCGTTTTATTTTACTACCTTTTTACAATTTCTAGCCAAAAATTGCGGTTTTTGAGCGTTTTTTCGCACGCTTACCCCAGATTTGGGCTGAGACCTCCTTCCACCAAGGCAGATGATTGCTCTATTTAAAGCTGTGACGAAAGGTCAGCCTACCAAGCATTTGTATCGGTTCTACCGGGTTCAATCGAAGAATAGAAAGAGTTAAGATGAGTGTTTCAGGTTCGGGAGACTGGTTCCTATCGGATGCAACCTATGGTGTGTCTGAACTTGCTCAACTATTCGGATCTGATCTATCCGCTGAAGCCAAAGCCAGAGGCGTCGACACAAAACTGGTCGTGTCTTGCGTTGCCGAGGGTCTCTGGGCCAATGGTACCACTACTTTTTGACAGTTCACTCCTATGTGCAGCAGTCGTAGTCCTGCCCTGGGAAAGGAAAGGAAAGGATATGCGGTTGATAGTTTCGAAAGTGCCTGGAAATGCTGTTTTAGCGTGTTTATTTATTAATTAAACTAAGGATCGCGATTTAAAGCAGCTAAATTGAGTTTAGAAGCTAGAAACTACCGCCAAAACGTTTCTTTTAAAAGGCCGGTCGCATGATTGTCAGCAGCCGAAACGCCAAATTTCTAAGCCGAAAAGCCATACCCCTCCATTTTTTCCGGCCCATGTATGCGTTTTAGTGCTACAAACAAGCAAAAAAACGAAATAAAGGGCTGGGCAAACCCCCAGATGGTATTGGGGCTTAGCTATTGGGTATTATTTGGGGTATTGGATGTTTGATGTATTGTTGATACTTTAATCCCAACTAACAATCTCAAAATTGACTGCAGTAGCACAGTTTAACCGGTGCATGTGATCTGGTGGCCGTTACATCTGTGACCTACACTTCTTCTGTGCATAAGAAGCTGTGTGATTTTCAGATTGCAAACAGTTGACCGGGTTGTCGGCTGAAGGCGTTCAGGTGCAAGTCAATCCGCCGGACTCGTTGGCTCTGTCGGCCGGTCAGGAATTCGCCGCTTTCGTAGAACAGCATCTAACGCAAAATCTGCACACCGATCTGGAGCAACTGATGCCTGCCACTGAGTTGGTGGGCAACCTGAAATTCCAGCGTCCCACCTTCTACGTTTTCCCTGCAGGTACGACTGACTTTTTTATTCTTAAAACCAGCTGAAGATGTCTTCCTTTCCATTCTAAACTGGGAGTGTGTCTGACAGCGGGGTGTAGAAAAGTTTTTACCAATAACACAGTCAGGCACTTAACGCCGTTTATGGTACCGACACCATATATACCGGCACACATGGCCATGGGTAGGGGTAACATATGGTGCCACTAGCCTAGTTACCGCTACCATATATGGTACCGGCACGGCACCTTATATGGTGTCGGTACCATAAACGGTGTTAAGTGCCTGACTGTAATACAGTACATGCAGTACTGACCGAAAATGGCAACCTCGGGTGTTTTGCCTAGCATTCTATGAAAGTGTATGCACTCAGCCATTTAACGTCATGATGGCTGTTGTTGTTGTAACTTTTTGTCCTTTCGGACTTAGAGTAGCCAACTGCTATAGACCTATTATATCCGGTACCTATCTACAGCAGGCAGGGTGTCCTACCGTTACCATGGGAAAATTTTTCTTTCTGATTGGAGCGTGTTGTCAGAGAGAGCGACTTTTTCTCAATCAGAATATGCAATCCCAACCTTCGCATGTTTATTTTTGCTAGAGTTATGGGCCAAGAACTGTAAATACTCCGAAAACATTTTCGGATTTTGAGCTAAAAATGTCAAAATCTTGTTTGGGTAGTCTAGCTGTATCCAAACCTGAATTTTTAGCCAAGTCGGAAAACTTTTTTTGCGCGATTGTCATTAAGGGTTGACACGAAGACTAACTTCTGTTAAAATTTCACGTAAAGATTGTGTTTTCAGCGATAATTTGTTCTTAAAGCACTACTTTTATTTCATAAGTATCTTATACATATAACAGGGGTGCCGGGGGCATACATGTACTAGGGGGTTTGGGGGGTTACCCCCCTGCTGGAAGGGCCAACCCCCCCTCACCCCCCCCCGAGACAGGTTAATGGACCCCTCCCCCCCGACCAAAAAATACAAGTGGTGGTAGTGGCTCCAGTATTAACAAACTGGGTCAGAAATCACTAATTTTTAGCCTAAAATTCACTTGAAAAGCCTTTGGAAACCGAATTTGGCGTTTCCACTGCTGATATTTAAGAAAAATCGGTGTGTTTGGAAGCTCTTTTTGTCATTTTTTGCTTGTTTTTAGCTTTAAAACGCTATTTGGCAGCTTAAAATAGCGATTTTTAGGGTCCTTACTGAAAAAAATGTGCTAAAAACGCATTTCTAGGCGTTTTGGAGCTTTTTGAAATTTGGGACCCCCACCTCAGGAAACCCCCCCTACCCCCCTCCCCCCAGGTCGGCCCGGAGCTGCTACATGTATGGCTGGGGGTCTCCCCCACCCATACATGTACTAGGGGGGGTTTGGGGGGGGTTACCCCCCTGCTGGAAAGGCCACCCCCCCCCCTCACCCCCCCACCCCCCCCCCCGAGACAGGTTAAGGGACCCCTCCCCCTGATCAAAAAATACAAGTACTAGTAGTGGCTCCAGTATTAACAAACTGGGTCAGAAATCACTAATTTTTAGCCTAAAATTCACTTGAAAAGCCTTTAGAAACCGAATTTGGCGTTTCCACTGCTGATATTTAAGAAAAATCGGTGTTTTTGGAAGCTCTTTTTGTCATTTTTTGCTTGTTTTTAGCTTTAAAACGCTATTTGGCAGCTTAAAATAGCGATTTTTAGCGTCCTTACTGAGAAAAACGTGCTAAAAACGCATTTCTAGGCGTTTTGGAGCTTTTTGAAATTTGGGACCCCCCACCTGGGCGAAACCCCCCCCTCTACCCCCCACCTCTGCAAAACCCCCCCCCCCCTACCCCCCTCCCCCCAGGTCGGCCCGGAGCTGTTACATGTATGCCCCCACCCATCTTAGGCCAGTCCCCCGCATGCCCCCAAAACTATTTTCCGCCCCCGCTATGATTTTCTGCCAACTAATTTTTTGATCAGATTTTTGTCGATTATTAGCCGAAACGATCAGATTTTTTGCGATTTTCGAGCATTTATTTAGTGCCAAACGCCCCTCCAAGATTTGGGCTCAGGCCCCCCCGGCCGGCGCCAGACCCCCACCCCAACCCTCCTCCCCCTTCGGTGGATGACCTGTTGCATGTATGATTATAATCATTGTTTGTTTGTTTGTTTGTTTATTAGTTCCACTGTCCTTTCGGACAGCTCAGGACACCCCTCGCTCTTTTCAGAGCCCTTCAATGGGGTAGCCCTGTCTACAAACAACCCTCCCCTTTGCTGCCATTGGGTGCAACGACAGCTCTGGTTCGGTTCTCATTTACCTACTGGCCATCACCGGCTTTCGGCGGTCTGGGTTGGGCTTTACGTCGACTACTTCCAGTCGCTTCGACTGGTTTCGAACCCACAAACAACCGCTCTCACGGATGCCAGGGCCGCCGTGACACACGGGATAGCGTAAACTATCCGTGGCCAAGACGCGACTATCATATAATTATATGCTTACTATATGCTATAATTATATGCTTATTATAATTATCGGCAATCATATAATTATATGCTGAGGGTGGTATAATTTTCAATTCCTGAGGGGGGGCTGGGGTGGTAGGAGCTCCTGAGGGGGGCTGAAGGGGTGGTAAGCCAAAAAGTCCGATTTTTTTACTAAAATCAAGGGTTTTTTGCTTATTTTTTTCATTAAAATAAGCCAAAATAAGCTATTCTGAGCTCATTTACACCTAATCGAGGCATATTTTTATTAAAATTTTCTATACAAAATTCTTCCAAAAAATTCCTGAGGTGGGGTAGCGGCCGGCTGAGGGGGGTAGGTCAGAGCCTGAGGGGGGCCAACCCCCCCCCCCCTTTGCCCATGTCTGCATGTAACAGGTCCGGACCCGCGTGGAGGAGAGGGTTTCCGTTGGGTGGGGGTCGAGAGGGGTTTCGCCCAGAAGGGGGTCCAAACTTTAAAAACGCTCCAAAACGCCTGGAAATGCGTTTTTAGCACGTTTTTTCGGTGAGGAGGCTAAAAGTCGCTATTTTAAGCTGCCAAATAGCGTTTTGGAGTTAAAAACAAGCATAAAACGATAAAAAGGGCTTCCGAAAGCACCGATTCCTCTTAAACATCAGCAGTGGAAATTCGGTTTCCAGAGGCTTTTCAAGGGGTGGGGGTTTGGCCCTTCTAGCTAGGGACCCTTAAACCCGTCTAATACATGTATGTATATATATATGATTAAAAATAATGCTTTTTTCGAACTGACTAAGCTGTGGTATGAGTCAACGATTTCCGGTGACTAATTGCCTGCTACATGATTAAAAAACACTCGAATGTCTCAGACTATACTACGTCTGATTAATAGGAATGGTTACTAGGATTTTTTAACGATAGGATTATTTAACGGAATACCGATAATATGGTGGCGGTACCATATATGGAACCACTAGCCTAGGCACTGGTACCATATATGTAGTACCGGCACCATCTGCCAGTGCCCTAAACGGCGTTAAGTGCCAGACTGATATAGGCCATACATGTAACAGGTGGTCTAGCGCTCTGCCCCACACCCAACTTAGGCCAAACCCCCCGGATGGGGACCCCTATACGATTTTTCCAACCCCCTCCGATTTTTCTGGCATGTAATTTTTGAGCAAATTTTTGCATTTTTTGCAATTTCACAAAAATTGCCAAAATCGCAGCGCTTTTTAGCTGTATTTTAGCCGAAAAATTGCGATTTTGAGCGTTTATTTAGTGTCTAACCCCCTCCAAAAATTTGGACTCAGACTCCCCGGCCGGCGCCAAACCAACAAACCTTCAGCAGATAACCTATTACATGTATGATAAAGGCTACTGATACCTTATTGCGTCATGTACCTGGCTGTTGTACCAAGAATAGACAGGACAAGAACGTTCCACTCCACCACCAGCCCCTTTTCAGGAACCGGAGCGGCGGCTTTGTTCGGTTTCCCGGGCTTCACGCTTCTGCTGGACGGTGGAGTGGGTCGACGGCCCTCCTACTGGTCGTTCATCCGGCATCTGGACCGGGTTGATGCTCTGGTTCTGTCCAGGAGCGAAGCTGATCAGCTGACTGCAGTGCGAGCGCTGCTCTCTCGCAAACAACAGAGTCAGTGCTACCCTCAGATCGGTCAGGTGCTGGCTAATCTGCCCCAGGACGCTGCTGCTGCTGCCTCTGCTCAGGCCGGTCATCCCTTGGTGGTTTCTGCCTTCTCTGAGATGCGCTCGGTGCAGGCGGCACTGGCCAGTCTGCAGCTGAAGCCGCACCCACTGCATTACACGCTGAACAGCAAGAAAGTGGAACCTGTCAATCTGTACTATAAGTAAGTTGTAGCGCTTGAAGCCTGTTATTTGCACAAAAAGTGTGACACTGAGGATCAGCGGCAAATCCTGCTGCTCAGCCATAGGTAGCAACTGTGCACTATATGGCGGCAGACAGCTTGTATACAAGGTTGCTCATTTATCTATATGGAAAGTAAGGTGAAAAAGTTAGGCATGTGCAAGAGCGTAGAACCCAGCACCTTTGGATTTCCGGTCCAGTGCACTAACCACTATGCTATGCCAGACAAACACCTTAACTAGACCCTTGACCCCTATCTCCGTCTTACTGTCACTTTTGTGTTCGTCAAATTCACTGAAATTCTAACATTACACATGCACAAATCCTATGAATTCTTGCTCTAAGGTACATGCACTTCAACGACTAGTTACGAACATTGGTATGCGCCTGAAGCATAAACGGCGTTAAGTGCATGGCTGACTAGCATGATTTGTAGCCAAAATATAGGCTATGAATAAGGCGTTTCTCTTGTCATAGGTAGACTGATGTGTGCAATCAATTCACTGCTCGATAGTTTTCTTAATTGGCAATCTCTGTGCCACCTTATATTTCCCTCCATCCCCTGCTGAGGCCGCTAATAACATGAAGCACCTGCTCGTCTTCCCTTTTCAAGTGAATTGCGGGACACAACACAAACTGTGGATGTATTGAAAGTAGCAGACTAGTGGTTTGATGCAACAACGCAAACTATAACTCACAATCAAGCAAACAATCTATTGATCGCGTCATCTATTCAATTTAACCATATTCTTTCATCTTCTAACAAAACAATTTTGTTCCGACGACCATTTCAAAAGGTCAAGGACAACGATATACATTTATTTGCATGGACGGACAGATAGACAGACAGACAGATAGTTAATTTGGGGCCGTGTGACAGTGCCGTAGAACCAGTCTTGAAATATTGACCGACTCTTCTGCTGGTGGTGTTTGCAAGTAAAATAAATAAACGCCCAGTCGGCTGGGATTTAACGACTGAATGGGCTGGCGGCGTGGGACTAATGGTCGGACAGCTCGGATCACAAACACAAATCATGAAAAGCTGCCTATTTCACTGCCTATTCAGAGATCACTGTTTCTGACTGGCAGGACCCAGAGTTACGACTGCCGATTGAGGAGCGTAAATGGGAGCCATGTGGCCGTGTCCTTGCATGGATTGAAGGACAAACGCCTAAAATATAGTGGGTTTATGGGCAGAAATCCTCAATTTAACGCACTTGATTCGGCGTGCCGGCATCTGTGCCGCTGGTTTGGATGAAAATGACAGCCGGTAATTGCTGGGCGTCCTGGCTGCTGGCGCAACAGCCGTTTCGGCTCCAAATGGTGCAGATCAGTGCACTGCACAAGATGCAACAGATGACTGCAGTAGACACTTCAATTATATCGCACAATCAACAGTTATTTCACTTACAGTGCACCCCGGCCAACAGTGCCAGAACCAGATTGATTCCAAGTCCGGCTCTGGCCGCTGGATTGCGGTCATAGCGTTCGTCGTAATCACGACCGAAATATGGCTGGTAGGAGGAATAGGTGCGCAAGTAATCGGCCGCATTATTGGCATGCACGGATGAAACAACCACCAGTTCCGCTGAGAATACAGTCGCCACTATGCACAGCACAAAGTAGGCCACAAGCAGACACCGATTGCGTAGCTTGCGACTTGCAACTATGCCGAACACTGCTGCTACTGTGCTGAACACTCCAACCCATATGCCACTAGCTATGTAGCACCCAGCGCGGCTGAAACAAGTGCATGAGGTTATCAAGATACTTGCATCGATTCTCACTAGAGCAGCCATTAGTCTAACACTGATCACATGCACAAGTCTAAGCCTGGAGCGATAGACCGGCCACCTTTCTACTAGAATCTGCACTGCATAGTGTTGACTTACTGGTGGCCTGGAATGTCTGACATCAACACTCCAAAGCAACCCAGTCCTAACACAGTGCAAAGGAGGGCCAGAATAAACTCTGCAATCACAAACAGTCGCAGAGTCTTCGCTGTTTTGGTTGAGCTCAGTTCTTTGCGTTGAGCAGCAGTAGCTGTAGTGGGGTTGAGGATCTGAACCACCGGTACATTTGTGCCAGAAGGAGGGGGGTTAGGAATTTGGGTAGCAGGTATCTGTGGGGCCGAAGCATGGGTAGGAGTGTCTGGATCGTTGACACTTTCCTCCAGTCGCTTGTAGGGCTCACTCATACTGGAGGCAGCGATGATAATAGTTATAAAAATGCCGGGGCCGCGCAGACTCAGCTGCGAGATTTACTGGTCTCAAAACTGGATCGCGCCAGCGGCTCAGGGAGACAATCGATTTTGCCTGCTGTAACAAAACAGAGAGGTTGTTAATGCGCCGGAAAGAACTCGTTTACCGCTTGCAAAGCTGAGGCCGCGCACCTAGCCGTGGCTTGTTAACGACTCTGCAAGCCGGCGATAGCCAGCCAAGCTACGTAGCTATGCATTAATAGGTCGCCTAGGCTCAGTTAAGTGATGCAGATGACATTATGACTTATGAAGCAGACCTAGATGACATTAATGCAGCATCAGAAAAAACAGAACTTGAAATTGAATACCCAAGTAGGTCCATGAATAAACTACCACCGATATATAATACAGTGTTGTGTTGGTCATAAAAAAGACCAACTGGCCCTTTTTCGATTTTTTCTGAATACGTTCAAACGATCGTCATTCCGTCAATTTTCAACTGAATCTAAAGATTTTTTGGCACCATTATTATTATTTGTTAAAACTTTGTTTTGACCAAGTCCTATCCTTCTGTGCTGTGTCCCTGAGTTATGAGTTTCTGAAATGAACTGACCCGATTTCTCAGGTGTCAATTTTGAACATAAATATCTCACCAACTCTTCACCGGATCTTTGCCTAATCTAGCAGGTTAACCAATCTTTATATGGGCTTAAGATCTTTAAGAGCTCAGCTTTATAGCACAACAGGTTAAAATCTGACAGATTTTTAGTTTCAGTTCAAGTGAAAAATTAGCATTCTCTATTTAGACGCCAAACTTGAACATAATTATCTCACATCAGAAATCCTTCATTGTATCTATCCCAAATTTTTCAGGTTAACCATCTATGCATGAAAACCTTGAATAGATGTGCTTTGTAGCACAACTGGTTAAAATCTAGCTGATTTTTACTCTCAGTGTATGTGAAAAATTAGCATTCTCAAAAATGCGGGTGTTATCCCCTGCATAGCAAGCAGGGTTCTACAAACTAGTGGGTTCATCGATTACAATCACCTCAACTAAGACAACACAATGAACACTTAAGTTAGGTCATACAGCCGTGCTTTATGTTCAGAGGGCGCCATCACATTTTTGACAATGCTAATTTTTCTCTTTGACGGAAAGTAAAAATCCGCCAGATTTTAACGGGTTGTGCTAGAAAGCTGACCTCTTCAGATTTTTGAGTCCTTGTATAGATTGGTTAAGGTGCAAAATTTGGGAAAGATCCGATGAAGGGTTTGTGAGATATTTATGTTCAAAATTGTCATTTGACAATTCATGTCATGATTTGGCTGCAAATCGACAGAATGGCCATTTGGTCTTTTTATTACCAACACTGTATAACTGCGCATCTTGTCTAAGAAACGTAGGTGACACAAATACATACACAAGTTTAGTCCTAACAGAAAGGAAATTTGTTGCCTTGAATGCAGTGCATTGGTTTCACAGAGTATGAGGTAACCTCTAACATGGTTATCTTTTATGATTGTAGGATTGGACATGGCCGTCTAGACATGTACGTTCTCAATCCGCCAAAGGACAGCAAAGAGATGACCCAATTTTTGGACAGCTGGAAGAAACATCAAACACTGGCGCTGGCCAAGATTTCCCCATCGACGGCTCTGGCTATGCTAATTGTTTGGCAGCCGTGCAACACTGATGCAGCCACTACTCGTATTTTATATCCTGGAGGCTGCTCTCAGCAGAAGCTGTTTGAAGCTCTGGAGAAGTTGCGCTCCATGGTTCCCTTTCTCAACAAACCAGTGTTTTGTGCCAAGTCTGAGGCTGAGAGCAAAACCCCTGGCAAAACTGGTGCCAACAAGACCACAAATAGTGTGGCAGCATCCAGGGCTGCTCCTGCCAAACATGCAGGCGCAACTAGCAAGACCTCAACTCAACATTCGAAGCCACCCCCACCTGTTCCGCCAAAGAAGACCAGTAATAGTAGCAAACCTGCTCCCGCACCCAAAAAGAAGTCACCAACTCCAACTACTGCTGAAGAAAAACCAAAGCCGATCAGGAAACCTTCTCCTAAGAAAGAACAAACTCCTCCATCTTTGCCTAAGGTAGAGCCAGAAGTACCAGTGAAACTGGGAGATGTCACACCACTGGTAGGACTAGCAATGGCAAAACCAGGTGAAATAGAAGATACCACTCTGGGGCACACGCATGCAAGTCATATGGAAGTTAGTCCCAGTAGCCCTCCAGTCACCGAAGAAGCTGTCAGTCCACAACTAGATGTCAAGCAGGAAATCAGTGGCAGAGGCTCAGAAGCGCTGGACCTTGTGAGTCCTCATACTGATGTGACCCAAGCCGATGATTCAACTACTGAACTCAACAAAAGCCCATTGGATTTTGGCGCCCAACTTGCTGAACAGTTTGGTGCTAAGCTGGGGCAGATTGGCGCACAAGTGGAGCAGAAGGTAGATGCTTTGAAGGCCCATTTTGGTGGTGAGGATGTTGAATATCCAAAGGAGGAATCTTTTTCGTCTAAGCTGGAAGGCACTGGTATGCAAGTGGAGCAGCAGGATGAACCTCCACTGGAACCAGTCAAAGCCCACTTCAGTGATATGGTTGCTGCACATGAGAAAGAGGAATCTTTTTCGACTAAGTTGGAGGGCATTGGTGCACAAGTGGAACAGAAGGTTGAAGCTCTGCTGGAACCAATCAAGGCCCATTTTGGTGGTGGTGAAGAAGAAGATGCTGCATGTGAAAAGGAGCAGTCTTTTTCTGCCAAGTCAGAGAAGCTTGCAGCTGATATTGTGTTACCAGAGGCTGAGGAAGTGACTGTTGAGCATTCTGCACCTAATCAATTTACCAACTTGCAGAAGGATTCAAGTGCTGTTCATGATGCCACTGATGGAAGTCTTACTGCAGACCTGGAAAAGTTGGAAGCTGGAATCAAGAGTCCTCTGTTTCTAGAGCAAGAGCTACCAGCTCCTCAACAGCTGAGCCCTGTGACACCAAGTTTTCAACCAATACCTACTGAGCCAATCCCTGATGAAGATGCTGCTCAGGATGAAGATTTCTTAGGTGAATTAGTTGCTGAAGCTCACCCAGGATTTGATGATGTGGAAGACCGCAGTCCTAGTTATTCGCAGCCACCAGAATTGATAAGCAATCAGAAGACAAATCCAGATCGGCCTTTGATAGGAGGACAGAGTCCCCTGTCTCCCCCACCAGGGATGCCACCAATGATGGCTAAGCCACCTACTGGTTTCGAAACTCCTCAGTCACCTCCAGCTGCAGCAGTGCAGGCAGTCAACCAAGATCTGGTCGATCAGAGCACGCCAGTGTCTCCCCCTGCTAACATGCTGCCTCTTGCATCTGCTCCAACAATGGAAGATCAACAGATGTTTCCACAGGCTCCCAGTGACAAACTGTCATCAGAAGAAGTCAGTCCTTTGTCACCTCCAGAGCAATCAGTGCCTAGTGAGCAAAGCCCAACATCTGCATTCCTGCGAGACTCATTGTCTCCACCACATGGCTCTCAAGGAGAAGGTCGTATCACTCCAGAAGTCGCGAAAGAGCTTGAACGCAAGATAAGCACATCAATGGAGCCTCATGCTTTGTTGGCAGGGTTGATTGGCCTGCAAACTGGAACAGGAGAAGAGGCAGCAGCTCATCCGACAGAACCAGTGCCTTCTCAAAGAACGCCAAGTCCTGATAAGCGTTTGGGATATGACAATGCTGCCTTTGATTCTTTGGAGAAGCTGTCACCAGATCGTGAAGTTGGGGCTTTTGGTGTTATGCGTGACCCACTTCAGGACCCAGACAGAACGACCAGTCTGGAGAGTCCACCTGATTCGAATGACCCACTGTTGCAGTCACCAAACCCTCAACAACAGTTTGGTTCACCATTCCTAACCAATGGGACTCATGGAAATGGCTATCCTATGATGTCCGAAACAGGTATGACACCCAAGTTACATGGCCTTCATCTGCACACGCCACCTGTTGAACCACTAGTAAAAGGTGCAGACTCAACCACAGTTCAGCTCACTCCTGAATACTCTCAGCCTGATGAGTTGGACATGAAGGATGTGCCAGAGTTCAATGAACAAGCTTTCACAGGACAACAACAACAACACCATCAGCCCAAGCCACCAACCTTGGAAGAGTTGCAGAGCAAGTGGGGCCCACCTTTGGGATTGCCTGCCCCACCAGTTTCTCGACCTGCAGCTGATTCCAAGAAGAAACCTCCTGGTACTGGTGCAAAGCCAAGCACAGCCAAACAGCCTGCTTCATCTGCCAATAGCCGTAAGCTTATTACCACTTTTAGAAGATGATTGTGGTTATTTTCACTTTAGGAGCCTCTGCTGCTGGTCCTCAGCGGTCAGCACCAACTGCCGGTCGAGTAGGTGAGAAGCCCAGTCGTGCAGCCACGGGTTCCAAGCCAGCTAGTCGGCCTTCAAAAGCACCTGCACCTGCCAAGCCAGGTCCACCTCCTGCTCGCTCAGCCGGCATGGGGCGTGGTTCAGCTGCTGGCGCTTCCAAGAAACCAGCAGCCTGTCCACTCACTGCTCCAGTTTATGTGGACCTGACCTACATTCCAGCAGATGCCACTGACGATTTCTTCAAACTGGTGCGCAGTCGCAACTATGTTCTCAGCGACCCACGACCCACCAAAAGTCTGTTGGATGGTTTCCTGGCTGGCAAGAAGTCCTGGAATTTGCCAGAGCAGGAGGCTAATCTCATCCCCACCTATGATAGTCAAGTGCTGGATCTGTGGAATTCGGTGAACGAGCAGAGCTTTGTGGATGAGAACGTTGATGTGAAGCCATCGGCGGAGAGATGCGAGCTTAACCTGGAGCAGAGTGACGGTTCCACGTGCGCCACCTACCGGCTGGAACTGTAAACTCTGTCTACTGGATTTTAGGTAACTTTCTTCTCTTCTGGTATCCTGGGAATCCACTAAAACTGCTGATGCTCTAGTCTTCTTGTGAGGCACCTGCTTATTTCTTAATGATTACTGTCTTTTTCAGGAACTCTTCAAATGCGAAACGACCCTCTACTACTTTGCTGTTCTAAACAGCCTTTGGTCTACGATCCGTCCAATCAAAAAACGGTTGCGATCAATCAATCTAATCGTCAACTTTGCTCTGTGTCCGTTTGTAACTACTGTTCGTTCATTCTTTCCCACTAGCCTTTTATGGGGCCCAAAATTGCTGTCGCTAGTTAGCCGCCGTTTTCTTTCGCTCTACAAGGGCGTTTCTTTTAATTCTAAGTTAAATTAGACAACGATTTTTCTGGCCTCAGCTGTTGGCCTTTGTTTCTTCGCGCCTCCAGCCTAACCCGCAAGTGTCTCGAGAAAAAGTGTGTACTGTATGTGTAGCCTTTCGAACAAACAAACAAACAATGCTATATGATTCGGCCCGCGGTGTCTAAGCGAAAGTGAGCTTAACGAACGTGTACTTATTCTTATTTGTGTGCTTAACGTTAGACTGGTGTCGGTTTGAGACTAATTCGAACTTTTCTTCGCATTCTTTCGAGCGAACTTTGTTGTGATCTGTGTAAACTTTGCCGCTCAGTCTTTAACGGCAAGCTTAGAAACGGAAAGACCATAAGAATTGGTTGCTCTAACAACTTTTTGCCAGCTAGAAAAGAAGCAGCAATTCTGTTGGCTTTCCGTTTTTTAGGCGTCCTGTTATTGATAAGCTGTGACTAAGCTGTCAGCTTATTATTGGCCGGCTTAGTTAAGAGCGAAGTCGGCAGTTAATTCTGTATTAATCAGTACGTATTTGGCAAGCTTATATTAGGTCTACTGGTTGCTGATGCTTTTCTGTGCTTTACTGGAGATTTCTGCGAATATCAACAACGTCTCCTTGGCTACGTTAATGTGACGTTTGGTGCGAGTCCGTTGCTACTGGTGGTCGAATTTCCGAGTTAACCTTCTTTTTATTATTACTAGCTTACTGAATCTCTCGTCTTGTCACAGTGTTGTAGTGCGTCATTTCTCTAATAAATCAGTTGCGCATGCATTCTACAGGTATGGCCCATACTTTTTGTATTCTAAACCGGTTTTTCCTGGCTGATTGCGTTCAGTACCTGCTCGTTTGATTTAGGAAGTGTCCGTAGAATTATTCTTGCGCAAAAGTGTGGAGGACGCCCCGTTAGCGGTCGAAGTAGGAAAGAAAAATTACTCGGAAAATATGAGAAACGAATAAATTATCAGCTACACCTGTGTTTTCCGCTCAGAATATGTTTCAAGGCTGGCTAACTTTTTCTAGCAGAAGCCCAACCAGGCCTCTTCAAACTACCAAACCTGTAAATCGTTGTCAATTGTGCGGTCATTTTTCTGGCTACCGTATAGTGCTGTTTATAGTACCCGGGTACTACTGTATATGTGGCACTTAGGGTTTTGCGGAAATGAAAGTGAATCCATATATAGTTCCCGGGTACTATATATGGCACTCTACAAATCTGCTCTATAAGCAACTAAACAATGGTATGTGAAATTTCTTGCTAAAATTACGGTCTACTTGTCACAAATAGGTTATGTACATACATCAGAACCGCTATGATTGCATTATCTACTGTTTTTGTTCGCACAAACAATGTTTACCACCAAAAATCCTATAATGTTCGGACATTTTGTATTAATAACTGCTTACTCTAGAATAAAAATCTGTCTCCATTTATTGTACCCCGGGTACTATAAATAGGGGGGTGCTATAAACAGCACTATACGGTAATTTTTATAATTTCCTCGCCCTGTTTGGGCAGCGGCCCACCAACGAACCAACTTCTATATTTTACACCGCCCTCATTTGTTAAATCCTTGGTACGCCACTGTGTTGCACTGTAATTTTTGACGTTCTCACTAGAGTGTGGAAAAATATCAGAAAAACCCTCATTCCAATACATGATCAGCTGGGCCAAAAATGTTTCAATGATCAGATGGATTCTGTAAAAAAATTGATTTTTTATTTTATATGTGAAAGTATGTATATGGTATGCTACTTAGGAAAGCGGTCACTATAGGAACCACATAAATTTTGTTAGCTTTCGTATAGCTGATTCGCACAAAAGGACGGAGTTTATAAAGCTAAAAGGAGCTAATTATTTCTGAATATTCGGGCACAAAATACCCGATCAATACCAGTTCGTACTCTAGTTTAAATGCCGGTACCTAAATGTTGATTTCTAACTGACACGAGCTTTATCTACAACTGATATAACAGTATCTACGGTTAGTAGACCGAACCAGTACAATAATGGAACACTGTACAAGTTTGCCACTGTCGTCGCTGGCTGTTTCAAGCACAATCGGTCAATCAGAAATGGAAATAGTGGGATTTCGCAGAGTCGACCAGAACCTCTACATCTGCACGTCCCAATTCAATCTGCCAATTTCGATTTTCTCCGGATCTCCGCTCAATGCCAGGTCGTGGCGTCTGGTTGGTGAGACCGAGCCCAAACTAACCACCAGTCTACACTGCTCTTTTCAATAGTTCCCAGTGTCAGATCGGCTTTTTGCTGGACGTTATTGAGAATTCGGAGGTCACTCACCAATTGATGCTTTTTGATTTGAACCACTGCAAATGGACTGCCACTTATTTGAGATGGCCGTTTACTGACTTGGCGCATTGTTGTCTTGGTTGGGTGGCTGTCACCCCTAGCGGTGGTGCATCCATTTCAAACGTGCATCTGGTGGAAGAGGAGAGAGTCTTAACTGCGCCACCCAAATGTTTGTGAGATCTTTCTTTGCTTTTCTGAAACCAACAAACAATAGCTGATGTTTCATTCACCGGCAAAAAAATTGGGGACGCTAACCGAACTTGTTGCATCTATAAGGGATGGTTCGGACTGGGCCGCGCCGCGCCGGCTCGGCACGCCTTTTTTGGTTTTCTGCGTTTAGTTGAGCAATTAGCACAATGGTTGTGCTTTTTTCTACTGATTTTTCATACTAAGAATCAGCTTTTATTTGTACGAGATTTTTTCCGTGATTTTTGAAGATTTTCAAAGAAAAACAGTCTGAAATGTTATTAATTTATAAAAAAATAGGTGTCAGTAAAGGACCTACACAAGACTTATCAGGACCTCTATTGAAAAATAGGCAGAAATACTTTCTGTCTTAGCTAGCGAGCTTTTATAAATTCCGGCCGCCCTGGCATCTCTACGGCGCTAGCTAAGTGCCAGGCTCAAATATCCATATCGCAACTTTTCAGCCGAACTAGAAACGGAGTTGTCCTCTTTCTGTGCCTCCTACACCCGTCTTTACATGCTAGAAAAGCGAGACCTGGAAATAGTTTCGCTGTTAATTTGTTATCTGGACCAAGCAAAGCACCCCTGGCGTCGATTTTCGCCGGCCGGTCGCCGCGGTCTTCTGACCAGCGCCAGCATACTGTATTCCGTTCGAGACCGTCTTTGTCTTCTGTCTTATCCACAGGGCTTCGACCCGCATCGGTTTCTGCTCCAACCTACACTCTCCGAGCGTCCTGATTTACTAACCTGGAGACTAGTAGGAGAATGTCAGATTCCCGAACTGCCGCTACAGTTGTGCAGCTTGAAATTCAGCGGTACGAAATTGCTGGCCTTGCTACAAGCTAAGCGCGAGCCGATTTTGTACGTCACCTGTCTGGGAGCCCCGCCGTCCTTGTGTGAGCTAGCTTCGTTGGCAGTTCAGAAGTGCTTTGCTAGGTCGACCTACTGTCGCTGGAAACTGTGGGCTGGTGGCATTACCGCTCAGGAACTGGCACACAAAGTTGGACTTTTTGGTGGTATAAAATTTGGATTTCAGCCTTAAGCATATCGGGTTTTTCCGCAAATGGGCTTGTTTTAGGTTTTGCACTTTTGCCACCTTTCACATTGAAACCGAAAATATGCCCGTGGAAAACTTGATTTTCAGCCTGTATCAGTAAAATGCAACAGAACCGAGGTAAGTGCAATCGTGCGAACAGCATTGCACTGTTTCGATTTTCCCTCAATTCACCTTGTTTTTCGTTATGGTTTTGCTTGTTTTTACGCATTTTATATGCCAAAACTGCCAGTTTACATCCTCCACCCAGAGATACAGAATGTTGAAACCAAAAATAAGTCCATGGGTTCATTTACGGAAAGGTAAACCTATTTATAAGCCCGTGTGTTTTTTTTTTTGGGGGGGGCTTATTTTAGGAAAACCTGGTACTTTTTGCTGATAGATAATGGATTATAGCAATTTTTGGTCTGGATCAGAGTACACTCAAAAAGTATATACAGTATTTTCAGAAAAACGAGTGTAGGAACGTTGTATCTCTATGAGGGATTCGATTGCTCCCTATGGAATGGCAGGGTGTATACATTGGCTGTATGTACATGTATGTATGTATATTTGGTATTTGATTTCTTTCTTAACTACGTACGTATATACAGTATAGAAAAAATGCCCCATCGCTTATACGGCCCTTCACTCAAACGTTTGGTTATCGGTCACTTCTTTATATCAATTTGACTCAAATTTTCAGCAAAAAACAAGCCAACTGGGTACAATGATCAGAAAAAACTTTGAACAAATAAAAATAATCGTGCCGAAATCTTTTCATACGGTTGAAAAATTGACAGAATGGCGGCTATCTGAAATTTGTTGGAAAGCGCGAAAAAAGGTCAGGCTGTCTTTTTTGGCCAAGACTGCACTAATGTACTAAATTTAATTAATGGAGTAAGCAAATTATAGTTAAATTAAATTTTTCTCAGATATTGTAAGTAAAATTTTGATTAATCATGTTTCTCTGGGCATGTGATAAGTAAGTTATAACCTAATTATATTAAAAGTAAATATACTACTAGGAAAACAGCAATTCTAACTAGAATGTACACTTTATACACTCTCAAAAGCCGGAACACCATCACCAATAAACTGATAAAAACAGACTAACAAATTTCAGGCTCAATCCTCATGAGTGTCGGTTCTACCCAACCGTACACATCGACCATCCTCCAGTCCAAAATAAGCAACTCGGGCATTTCCCAAAAACAGGCCAGTTTCGACTATACCAGAAATTAGTTTCAGTCTAATATTGAGAGCTTCAAGTGGGTATTCAAGTTTTGGGAAGTTCCAATCGAGAATGTAGTTCATGTTGTCAGTAATGAACGGGACAAACTGGTTTTTGCCCATTCTCAACTCGCACACTCCACCTTCTTGACTCTCCACTTTCGTTTTGACTGCCAGATAGGCAGCCGGCACAACTTCAATCGGTATCGTAGGATACCACGTGCCTAGACGCTTGGAACGTTTGCGAAAATCGCCTGAAATCTATGAAGCATACAAATGCTTGGTCAAGTCTGCTTTGTATCTGTAAAATAGTTCTGTATAACATATTCTCACATACATACATAACTTTAATAAAGAATAAAAAGTCATACCGACGATGACAAAATCTCGGGCACAGCTCATGACGACTTTTTCTTGCGTAAGACACCCTCCACCTCATTCATGTAGTTTGTTCTTCGGCCGGGAGATGCTAGCCCAAAAAAGCCTAGCCCTTGACTGCACTAGGCTAGACCTAGGTAAAAAAAAAGTCGGTTTCAGCCATCTGTTTGGGTCTACTCTAAAGCAGAGGTTTGGTTGGAGACCATACATGTAACAGGGGGGTCTGCCCCCCACCCGACTTAGGCCAGACCCCCCCCAGATGGGGACCCCCCCCCCCCGAGACGATTTCACCGACCCCCCCTCCGATTTTTCTGGCAAGTAAATTTTCGAGCAAATTTTTGCAATTTTTTACACTTCCACACACAAAAATTGCCAAAATCGCCTGCAAAACAGCACTTTTTAGCTGTATTTCAGCCCAAATTAGCGATTTTTGGCAATTTTTAGCCAAAAAATTGCGATTTTTCTCGATTTTTGAGCGTTTTTTAGTGCCCACCCCCCTCCCCCAAAATTTTGGCTCAGACCCCCCCCCCCCGGCCGGCGCCAGACCCCCCCCCCAACACCCCTCCCCCCATCGGCGGATGACCTGTTACATGTATGTTGGAGACTAAAAATCGTGCCAAATCTCTGTTTGAATAGCCCAAACAGCCATTAAAATCTTTGTTTTAGCTTTAAAACGGATCAAAAGAAACAACCTTTGTGTCCGAAAAATACAGGGAGAATACATGAACTACTATAATCCGTTGTACAATGTACTTTGATGCATCTCTAATAGGAGTTTGGTGCGCTGTCGCTAAAAATCTGGTCGGGCTGGGGCAGTCAAACAATCGGGTCTGGGGGTAAAACCCCTATTTTCCCATTGTCCCCCAAGCTACATGACTGCTGCACCTCCTTTGATACAGTTGAGGTGAGAATCGACCTCGTCGGCCCCGTCTATGCAAATATCCAACTCGTATGTCTGATCCAAACAGTGCACTGCTAATCCGTTCTCAATCAGCATTTGGCGACTGCGAAACGAGGTCGGCACACACGTTATGTTCTAAATTAGAAGATTACTGTAAATTAGGTGTTACTACAGTGTTGCCCAAGTAAACATCTGCCTTCACTTTATTCCTAGCTTTCTGTATACCGTAAAACTTCTAATAAAAGCGCACGCTCCAATACTACCGCCGCCCCAATAGTAGCACCCTTTACGGACAGCCGGAAAATATAAACGCGCACGCTCTAATAGTAGCGCCCTTCTAATAATAGCGCTCCCACGCGCACTACTATCAACGCTTTCTACGTGTTTCCAATGTAGAATACTGTCTCTATAACAGTCAGGCACTTAACGCCGTTTATGGTACCGACACCATATACGGTGCCGGTACCATATATGGTACCGGTACCGTAGGTAGTGGTACCATATATGGTACCGGCACCATATATGGTACCGTCACCATATATGGTACCGGTACCATATATGGTACCCCCACCTTCGGGGCCTGTGGTGGTACCATATATGGTACCGGCACCATATATGGTACCCCCACGTTCGAGGTCTGTGGTGGTACCATATATGGTACCGGTACCATATATGGTACCTCCACCTTCCCGTTTTTCCGGTACCGGTACCATATATGGTACCACTCCGTTCAGATTTCGTACCATATATGGTAGTGGTACCATATATGGTACCGGTACCATATATGGTACCGTCACCATATATGGTACCGGCACCATATATGGTACCGGCACCCATGGCCATGGGTAGGGGTACCATATATGGTGCCGGTACCATATATGGTGACGGTACAGTACCATATATGGTGCCGGTACCATATATGGTACCGGTACCATATATGGTACCACCACAGTCGCCGAACGTGGGGGCACCATATATGGTACCGGTACCATATATGGTGACGGTACCATATATGGTGCCGGTACCATATATGGTACCACTACCCTCGGTACCGGTACCATATATGGTACCGGCACCTTATATGGTGTCGGTACCATAAACGGCGTTAAGTGCCTGACTGTATAAGACAATTTTCTTTGATTAATAAGCTTGAAAGCATTAGTCGGACTAAAACGCATATAAAGATATAAAGAAAGATACCCCTGTATTTTCAGAAAAATACAATGTGTACAATTCAGAAAAGTGTACTTGAGATGGCCAATGTAGCACTGAAATTCGCACACTTCAATAGTAGCGCCCCCAAAAGCAATCACGAAAAAATACTAGCGCAGCAGCGCTTTTTAAATTCAAGTGACTGACTACCACCATTCTCAGAATTGCTTTTATTAAAAATTTTCACATAAATGGATAAAGAACTTAGCACTTTTTAGCTGCATTTCAGCTCAAATTAGCGATTTTTGACGATTTTTTGGCCAAAAAGTGCGATTTATTCGATTTTTGACCGTTTTTAGTGCCCAACCCCTAAAATTCGGGCTCAGACCCGACCAGCGCCAACCCCCCTTCGGCGGATAACCTGTTGGATGTATGGCCGAGACTGCATTTCTAACCACTGTAAAATTGCTCACCTGCAACTGATCGGAATCGACTTTCTCCTTCAAATACTCGATCATATATCTAGCTGTAGAGCCAGTGCCCACTCCAACACGCAGACCACTGGTCACATGGTCATCTACTGCGCATTTGGCCGCCAGTTTCTTGCTCGATTCTACGCTTGACTCCATTGACAGCACCTGGTTCGGTCGTTATGTAGCGATACAACCGTTCCAACACAAACAGACAGCCGGTTAGAAAACGATTTGCACATGAGATAAAAGAGTTGAAATTTATATGGACTGATTTTTGCCCGAGATCTAATCCACCGGCCGCGTTAAACTGGTTTGCTGCTGGTTTGTAGGCACGTTTATCTTATCGCAAGTTGAATGCCAATCTGAAATGACTTTGCACTCTTTGTTTGTACTGTAGTTCAGCTGTTATTATCTGTATCGGTGTTTATTTATTTTTGGTAGGCCACAGCAATGCCTAACTTGAAGAATAAAGTGGCCATAATAACCGGTATGGTGTGTTTTGATTTGGCGTTTTCCTTTAGTTTGTTGATTAATTAATGTATGAAGTATGATTTTTTATCAATTTTGGGGGCCAGTTCTGGCATTGGAGCCGGCGCGGCGATTTATTTTGCCGAACTGGGAAGCCGATTGTCGCTGACTGGAAGAGATGAGAAAGCTCTGGATGAAACGAAGCAGAAATGTCTGGAGAAAGGCTTGGAGGAGGAAAATGTATGCATCAAGTATTGATGAAGTTTGTTGGTCTGTCTGTCTGTCTGTCTGTCTGTCTGTCTGTCTGTCTGTCTGTCTGTCTGTCTGTCTGTCTGTCTGTCTGTCTGTCTGTCTGTCTGTCTGTCTGTCTGTCTGTCTGTTTGTTTGTTTGTTTGTTTGTTTGTTTGTTTGTTTGTTTGTTTGTTTGTTTGTTTGTTTGTTTGTTGCTACTGTAAGTACGTACAGAACTAATATAGTTCAGGGTGATTCACATAGGTATTCCGTGGGGTTTCGCAAGCTCAGAACTTTTTTGTTTGTGGACAGAATCAGCTGATTTTTGGTATATCCACAAACAAAAAAGTTCTGAGCTTGTGAAATCGCACGGGATATGTGAATCACCCAATACTTCAACTAATACAGTTTTAGATACTGTGCACGGTGGGTGATCTAACTTGTGAAGAAACTCTGACCACACTAGTCAAAAGAACTGTAGAGAAATTTGAAAGTATTCATGTTCTGGTAAATTCCCTTTTATTCTAATGTCAGCTTCTTTTTTACAGTAATATCTACATAAATTACATACTACGTATCTTCTAGGTAAACAATGCAGGTATGGCCAAATTAGGATTAATTGAAAATGCTTCACTGGAAAATTACGACCTAATTATGAATACCAACTGTCGCAGGTATTTTTCTGAATCTGCTGTCCAAACCGACTTTTCTAGTTTGGCGGCAAAGTTGTAACCGTTGCTTTCACCCATACATGGTCCGGGGGTGAGGGGAGTTTAGCCCCTCGGTCGGCCATACCCCCTCGCCTGTAGGCGCTACCTCCGGTCGGCCACCGGTGCCTTTATACGGCACCGCTACCTTCGGACTCTTTGGTTAAACCGAAAAAAATGGGTTTGGGGTAGTCAGAATCCGTAGATTTGGGAGTGGGCCTCATTCATGGGTCTGGGGAGCTTAATCCGCCCCCCTCGCTGACCAAGGTCTGTCCCTCAGGCTGTGCACACCCCTCCCTCGAAAATTTTGGTGACTTTTTAGAGAATATCGGCAAATTTTAAGGTTGGTTTCGTAATTTTATAGAAATGAATATGATGGTCCCGTCGGGATTGGGTACTGTAGTACGCAGGCCAAGACTAACCACAAGCCCATGTATGAGGCCAACCCCCAAATTTCCGGACTTTGTCTACCCCAAAGCCATTTTTTCGTTCAACCACAGAGCCCGAAGGTAGGGGTACCATATAAGGTTTTACTGTTCCGGTACGTTTATGGTACCACCACAGAACCCGAAGATAGGGGTACCATATAAGATACGGGTACAATATACGGTACCGGTACCTCATAAGGTACCACCACTAAAGCCCGAACGTTGGGTACGAGATATGGTACCCCAACCTACGCACCGATACCTTATATGGTAGTACCAGTACAGTACCATAAATGGCATTAAGTTCGTGACTGTCTTATATAAAATGACTCTTAAAACTTTACTACTTTAGTACGTATTAACAAAATTAGTGAAAATCAACTGATTTCCGTCTGGTCTTTTCTCTCTGCTTGGTGCACGGAACAATGTTTCTGTGTTTCAGCGTGGTTCGGTTGACCCAATTGTGCATACCGTATTTGCTCGAGACCAAAGGCGCAGTGGTTAACGTGAGCAGCATTAACGGCATTTGTTCGGTGAGTCGAATTAGATAGATAGATTGAAGCCATAAAGATGAGCTGTCCATAATTTAGTTCCCCAACATAGGCTTCTACAACATGTCAAAGGCTGCTTTGGATCAGTTCACTAAATGTCTGGCTCTTGAATTGGCTTCTCGCGGAGTTAGAGTTAACTCAGTCAAGTAATGTTTATTTTTACTACAGGCTGTCTCAAAAAAGTGGGTCCGTCATAAAGAACAATCCGCAGGTTTTTTACTGTAGCAACTGAAAATCTCAACCAATTTGAATGAATGTTTTTTAAATGAAAGATGAATAAATTCTTGAAAGATTGGTGAAACTTTTAGTAAGATACTGCTGCTTATTTCCTGAGATATTTGCACTCAAAGTCAAAACAGTGATTTTACCAATGAGCCTGGATATTTATTATTCCGTTGCACTTCAGAATAAAACAGATTCCTACTACTGGTGAAGGCTAAGGAGGCTTTACGGGTGACACACACAATCGGTTACTTCACCAGTAAAGTCTCGCTAGCCCTCAGCAGTAGGAATCTGCTTTATTATTAAGTGTAACGGATCGCTCTTTTTCACTGCCAAAATCTGTTTAAGGGTGAATGTCTCAGTAAGTAAGCAGAGTATCTTAATAAAAATTTACCAACCTTTCATTTTTCTTTTTATCATTTTTCGATTCAAAAAAGGATTCATTCAAATCGGTTGAGATATTTTGCTGCTAAAGTAAAATTTGAGGGCAAATATCTTAGGAACTAAGCAGAGTATCTTAATGAAATTTTCAGCAGTCTTTTCAGAATTTATGTATGATTCGTTTGAAAAAGATTTTTTGAAATCGGTTGACAGTTGCGGCGGCTGCTACAGTAAAAATCTGCTGGGTTGTTTTTTTTGACGGACCCGGTAGTAATTCTGTTTGATGTCAATTCTGTGTAAACCTTGCCAAAACTGGCCGGAATTTGGATCATAAGTAGGTGTCTAAATGCTGGGAGTTTTATGTGCTAAAGTTGGGTGCAACTACTGTTGTTTGGTATTGGGTTTTCCGTTTGTGTATGTGTATGTGTAAGTGTATACACATTTACCTTCAAATGTGTATGGTAATTTGTGTATACACATTCAACAAAACAATGTGTATTTTTGTGTATATTTGTGTATGTGTATTGTACTAAAAATGCAAATTTTTTGTAGATTTTGAGCCAGAAATGGTAAGAAAATCAAATCTCTCAACATCTGTTGCTTTAAACTTTGGATAGCTTTGAAATCGAGTTACTTAGGCCATTTGAAGCCTTTATCAGGATATCTACCGTTTATTACTGCAGCAAAAACATCGAAATTTTACGATTCCGTTTGAAATTTTATCGACTTTTGCTGATCAAATACACATGCACAAAAATACAAATTTCGAGTAGTGTTTGTGTATGGTAATGTGTATCTGAATTTTCAATGTGTATGTGTATGCGTATGCGTATGTGTATACACATTGAAAAAACAATGTGTATTTTTGTGTATGGTAAATGTGTATGTGTATACACAAACAACAGTAGGTGCAACAGGCTTGACCCGCAATCCTGAGAAATTAAGGAATATGTGAAATAGGGAAATATTCAATACCTAGAGTATCTATTTAAGTTCGTATTATAGAAACAGCGCTAAAATGGAAACTTTTCCGTTTACTGTTGTTTCCAGTAATCTTGACAAAATCACAGCTGAGATTCGGGTCTGCAAAATTGTGAGGTATTTATGTGTTAAATTTTTTCATGCATTCGTATTGAAACAGTCGTGCTATAAAATTCTCAGAATTTTAGCACCGAAATATGTTCTAAATTTAAGGTTATATGGTACAGGTTAGAAGAAATGACAACAAAAAGAAATGTTTTCATTTTTGAGGAGACAATATATAGTATGGCTACATTTTGTACAACACTGGGCTTTCAGTCCCGGCGTGGTAATTACCAACGCTCACAGAAGATTGGGGCTGGATGAAGAGCAGTATCAGAAGGTAAATCAGCTTCTTTAGACGGCTCAATCTTTTTATCCGCTTTTTCCAGTTTAAACGGTCTGGCGCAAGGGGATACTGATTTTTTCCAAATACACTGCAAATTGAATAATGCAGTACACGCAGGAGACGAGCAGAAATAGAAAGCTATGCGTACACAGACTTTACTGCTATTTGGTGGTTTCAGTTTCTCGAGCACAGTAAAACAACGCACGCACTGGGAAGAGTGGGTACGGTGGATGAGGTGGCTAAAGCCATTGCTTTCTTGGCCAGCGAGGATGCTTCTTTCACAACCGGTCACTTGCTACGAATTGACGGTGGCAGAGGTCTGATGGCTCCTCGCTGATTTTGATTGACAGCTCGCAGTAATGTAGTTTGACTGTATCTTTGTTACTGTATTCTGTCTGCCTGCTCATTTATACTGTAGATTTTCAGCTTTCCAAAAGCACTATAACCATTTCTACGGCATGTGATGTCTATTTTCTGTTATGATGTAATTAGTGAAGAACCTATTGTTACAACTTTTAGGACGTAATTTGAGCAAAGAACTTCGCATACTAGTGCTATTTCTCATAGACCAGATTTTGTAGAGTGCCATATAAAGTACAATAAATGGATTCAATTATATTTTCACAAAAACCTAAGTGCCATATACGTATAGTACCCGGGTACTATAAACAGCACTATACCGTAATGACTATTATTATCTCAGGCCTTGTCTGCCTGCTGATTTATACTGTAGATTTTCAGCTTTCCAAAAACACTCTCTCCATTTCTCCTGACTGAGATGTCTATTTTTTCGACCCTTAGAGCATATGTGACCTGCTTGACTTGTTTATCTCACGATGTAGTCCTTTCCTGATTTAATTTAAGCTAATCACGCTACTAAATCATCGTGTTTTTTAATAAAACCTGTGACTAAGCGTAAATTCGCACACGTCCGAACAAAGCCTCAGCTAATGACTAATAGTCCATTAGCTAGCTATGATCGTAGCTGGCGGTGCTAACTCCTTAGATACGGGTGAAAGTCGTTCGTCAGCTAATAAGAGCTTACTTCTGGGTGCTTCGTTAAGTACTCTAAGTAAGCCTAACTAAGCAGTCTAACTAAAAATGGGCAATAACACTACAAATCCCGTTTATCAGCTGGTTTTAATCGAGGAAGAGGGGCTAATAGCCATCTATGGCGTATGGATGCTGCAGTTTTTGGTAATCGGACTCGCAAATGGTCTTATTGTGGCTGCCGTACTACGCTATGAGGCTTTGCGAACTAGAAAAGAGTATCTGCTTATTCTCGGATTGACTGCAGCAGATGTGATGCATTTATTGGCCTATGGAATTGGAGGTAAATTACTACTTCAAATCTACTATACCGTGGGAATCTATCGGGAACCCGGTAATTATCGGAGCTTTTCCTGAATATCAAGGAACTACTGTAAGACGCGACCGTAAATTATACAAATTCACGGCCCTTGCAAAAGTTGCCGAAAATTTCGTACTCGGACAGTACCGCTCCACACCGCAATTACCAATTTAGATTTACGCTTCTGCTTAGTTTTAGGCCAGGTTTAGAATCAGGATTTAATTTAAGCATTAGTTCATTCTTTAGTTAGACTTATAGTTAGGCTTAAGTTAAACAGACCAGCCACCCTACCAGGGGGGCAAATCGTCTTGTATGATTTACCAGACGGGTTCGTCGTCGCGTCAATTAGCATTTACTTTCATTCCAGTCGAACCGTAAATTGCCATGCTACCGTATCTACTGAATAATTCGCGTCGAAAACCGTATGCGTTTTAAACGAACAGGTGGGCTTCCGATAGATTACCTTGGTATAGCAACAATCTTCTATTCATTTTTTCAAGTTCAGACACTAAAATTATATCTGTAAAACAGCGACTTTGCGCCAAAATTTGCGTTATGAGAGAATTTTCAGCGATGTTACCCCTTTTTGGCTCAGTCCCCTTAAAGCTAACAAGATTTCAATTATAAATCAGTATTTAAATTTTAGGTCTGTATCGATTGTTTCTTATCCTGATGGGCAAATTCGACGATTCCTCCACCGTGATTGGGTGCATGATTCTGCCGCAAAATCTACTCTGGTCCTGGTTCGAAACAACTGCCCCTCTTATGCTCGTTGTGGTCTCTTTTGACCGGCTTTTGAGTGTGCTTATACCCTTCAGATACTTATCCTTAGACCAGACTTACGCCTATAGTCTACTGCTAGTCACTTATGGCTTCGGGCTTTTGGTATGCATGTCTGGCATAGGCTTAGCTGTTTTTAGCCAAAAAGATTTGCCTCCAACAGCAGCCCCCTGTTTTACCGGACAAACCTATCTGGCAGTTAGTCCTTATCTCGCCTTGTATAGTCAATACGCAGGTCCGATCTTGGGCATTCTTAGTGTCTTACTCTATATAGGTGTAGGTGTTGTTTATGTTCGCAAAAAGAACAGCTCTCTAATAGCAAAACAAGCGAGACAAAAGGAAGAGACTGAACGACAGAGAAAACTGACCCGTAGTTTGGGCTTGAGCTGCATTTGTACCTTGCTTTTTCTGGTCATTCCCGTTTGGCTGGCTTATACAGGCGAGTTTTTCGGTTGGCACCGACTTATCTTACAAGCTCTCTGGCTGATTCAAAACTTCAACCCGTTCTGCAATACGCTGATCTATTTAAAAAGACAGGCTGAACTAAGAAAAGCCGTTTCGGCAATGATGAAATGCAAGAGAATGCCGATTAATTTGACGCTCTGGAAAGAGGGAACACGACGCAACAACAAAGCTATGGGAAATCGAGCCAAATCGGCGACCTCTTCGCCAAAGTCAGCCACTACGCGATTTTGAACAAGCCGGTTGAGTGAAAATTGATATTTGCACAGTAATTGTACTATTTAGTGAGTTAACCAAACTAAATCGATTATATGTGATTTTAGAGATTTGTCGCGTCTTGGCCATGGGTAATTTACGCTATCCCGTGTGTCACGGCGGCCCCGGCACCCGTGGAAGCGGTGTGTTTGTGGGTTCGAAACCTGTCGAGGCGATGGGAAGTAGTCGACACAAAGTCCACCCAGGCCGTCGAAAGTCAGTAATGGCAAGTAGATAAATGGGGACCAAACCTTAGCTGTCTTGCACACACCGACAGCAAAAGGGGAGGGTTGTTGTTAAGGAGGCTGCCGGACGTTGTGTCTCTTTCCTGCTCTATAGCAGTTGGCTACTCCTAGTCCAAAGGACAAAAAGTTTCAACAACAACAACAACAAGAGATGACTACTGGCCGGCCCAAATCTCTATGTTAAAGACAGTTATTTGAGCATTTTATTGTACAGGGTCCGTCAAAAAAATAACCCTGCAGATTTTTCGCTGCAGCAACCGTAAATCTCAACCGATTTGGGTAAATCTTTTTTGATTGAAAGATAAATACATTCTTGAAAGGTTGGTGGAATATTTTTATTAAACTGCTCAGCTTACTTCCTGAGATATTTGCCCTCAAAGTGTATACAGTGATTTTGACAATGAACAAGAGCGATTTTTGTTATTCTGTTGCACTTCATAATAATACAGTTTCCTAGTGCTGAGGGGAGGGCTAACGAGATTTTACTGGCGAAATCACTGAGCGTTTGTGTCACCAGTAAAGCCTGGTTATGTAAGCCCTCAGCAGTGGAAATCTGTTTTTGTTCTGAAGTGCAACAGAATTATGCTTGTCGGAATTTTCGAATACAGTATAAGCGTATACAGATTTCAAATGCATAATGCGTATGCGTAATGGATAATGCGTAATTTTCAACAAGCTGTTTTCACTCATTTGAGTAGTTTTCCGCACTTTCTTTGCAGTTGAAAAATGTTGTTGAAAGATTGCAAGCATGCTTTGAATACTTGAGAAACTATAATCAAGGATCAACCATTGATTTAAAATTCTCTATATGTTTTCAGTTATTTGACATTTCATGAAACATTTGTGAAACTCATCGTGCAAACGTACACATGTCCAGGATCTGTTGATTCGAAATAAAATCAATCAATCAATCAATCAATCAACTCGGCAAAATAGCACAAACCATAGACACAGTAGACTTACAATGAAGAATGATGTGCATGCTCTCTGAGTCAAATAGTAGAAAGATGTGATAGTACTGTATTATCTCTTTAACTGATTGGCAAAGAAAGGCCTACCGTATAGTGCTGTTTATAGTACCCGGGTACTATATATGGCACTCAGGGTTTTGCGAAAATAAAATTGAATCCATTTATAGTACCCGGGTACTACTATATATGGCACTCTAGAAATCTGCTCTATCAGAAACTAACAATAGTATGTGAGATTTCTTTCTCAGATTACGGCCTAGTTGTAAAAAGTAGGTGATTCACTCATACCAGAACCTCTATGATTGCATCATCTGCTGTTTTTCTTCACACAAACATGGTTTACCACCAAGAATCTTGTAAGATTTGTACGTTTTCTATTAATAACTGCTCACTTCAGAATAAAAATCTGTCTCCATTTACAGTACCCCGGGTACTATAAATGGCACTAAGTAACGTTTATAGTACCCGGGGTACTATAAACAGCACTATACGGTAGTCGTACAACAGCAAATCTAATAAAGTGAGGAGAAAATGCCATTACCCATTTTCTATGAACAACTCCATGAAGTATATTCATAAACAAGGTTTAGAAAAAAATTTGGTGTACCAATTGCCCACAAATATGGAAAGAACAATCAGTTAAAATCCATGAATTTTGCAAAATTTTTTATATTTTCGGTTGAATTTAGACAGTCATTACGCGTTATGCAAAATTATGCACATACTGTAGTGTTTCAAATGCGTAATAATATCGCGTACCGAATTTCAAATGCATATGCGTAATGCATATGCGTTATGCATTCAAAATTCAAATGCATAATTTGCATAATAATATTGCATAATGCGTATACGCAAACAACAGTAAACAGAGTCGCATCCCTATTTGACTCTGTGATAAATCTTTCGGAATGGACCTACATATATTGCGCAAAAATGTGAAAAAGTAATTTGCGCCTCTTTACTCGCTTGACGGCAAACATTGGCATAGCAGTATTGAATAACTGGAGAATTTTTACGAAAACACATCCATCCTAAGTGTAATAAGTCTGGCGAAGCAGCCGGGATGTTTTTTTTTAGTTTTTTCTCGAAAATAGCCACTGTGTTTTCCTAAGAAACGGTAGAACATAAATTGCTGAAAAAGCTCAAGCTAAAAATGGTTGTTTTCCATCAGAAGGTCAGTTAAAGTTCGCTGGACCGTTTAATAACCCATAAGACGGTACCAGCATCAAGATGGGGCTACCATACAGTATTTACCGGAGTTTTCCGCCTATAAGACCCCTCCGGTTATAAGACCCGGGCCTTATAGCAGATCGTCAGAAAGCAGGCTCTGTAAGGGGGCATTTTCCAGTTAAGACCCGGGTCTAAGCTCAGAATCATGTGTTTTCGTGTATATTTTTACAAGATAACTAATGAATATAGAGTTTTTGAACTCAGGTTGTTCAAGAATCGTTCTAAAACCTGCGTAATCTTGGTAAAATTCTTGATTTGATAGGTTTAGATAGCTGCTGTAAGCATATTGGAGCTTCTAAGTTGCCTATGTTTTCAAAACTTGTTTATAATTGATCTATTCAGACTTAAACGTACAGTTGCAAAGATCAAAACCAGTGTATTTCATGCTTTTCATGCAGAACATCGAGTTTTAATTGTAAAATATAGATTTTCCACCTACAAGACCCGGGTCTTATAACTAGTGCAAAAATGTGACCCCAAATTTAGGCATTTTTCGGTACCCGGTCTTATAGGTGGAAAACTCCGGTAGTGCCGGTACCATGCACGGAACCACCACAGTCCCCGACAGTAGGATACAATAATGGGTACCGAGTACCATAAATGGCGTTAGTTTAGTGCCTGACTGTAAAAGATTTGAAAAGGAGATTTCTAAAGAGATAGCGTGCGAGATACCTATTCTCCTATTGTCTATGAGTGCGTGTTCCAAGCATGAATCTGCTAAAGGCCGCACAGAACAGTTTAGGAACTTACAAATGGTTGCTAACAACAGGTCTAACTCAACTGAACAAGAGCAACAAGAAACTTTGCTAACAATCTATTGGCTGTGGTTCTGTCAGTTCATTGGGATCGGCCTGACTAATGGATTCATGGTGTTCGTGATTTTGCGCCATGAAGCGCTACGCACGCGAAAGGAGTATCTGATTATTTTGGGCCTCAGCGCTGCAGATGCGTTCAGCCTTCTCGCTTACGGAATTGGAGGTAATGCTTTAGTTGGTAACTGTATAATAAACAAAGTTCAAAACTGTGTGGTCTTTGATTTCAAACCACCATACTGTTCAAATTCTGTACGTTTGTTTTTATGGTTTATGGTTTATGAGCAAATGGCCCACCTTTAGATCTGCTTACTGCGATCTTTTTCGGAGTTTTTACATAGAAGCCATTTCTGTCATTTTTTTGCTTGTTTTCATTCAGCTCT
>JASANB010000490.1:0-15256 GCA_030248155.1 Sabatieria punctata | reverse complement strand
CGGGTTGTTTCTTTTTGAATTGACACTCAATTTGATTAAGTCATAAATATTCTTTCCCACTGTTTGGCGAAGTTGAATCAAGATAAATAAAACGATAACGCATTTTGAACAGGACATGACTTGGAAAAGATTTCTAGCCACTACACACGAATTGCAGCACCGAAATTAAACTCAAACGCGTTTCCTTGATTAAATTATAGTACTTTCTGAATTATTACCACTATTATATGGACATATCTTGCTACGTCGTAAAACCGGTTAAAAAGAATTGATTTGCCAGAAAAGTCGGTGTATCCAAATCGAACCAGTACACATTTTTTTTTTTTAATATCTTATTGATTTGAACCGACCGACTAAGACTTAATGAAGAATGTCTCTGTAATAATGAAGAACCGGAAATAGAAATGGGTAGCTTGGAGTGCGCTGTGAGCTTTTTGCAAATGAGATGCATGCTGTTTGTGGTTTATTTGCGTGTTGATACAGTACGTTTACGACGACAGATTTGCTCTGCGAAGGGTTCACTCAAATGTTCATTATTCATGCTAAGGTTTGGATAAATTAGAAAGTTGTATTAGTAAATGCACAATAGCATTAGAAATTACTTTTAGATTTGCAGTAACTTCGGTGCGGTGACACGTTGTGATGCATAACCGGACAACTCAATCCTACATACGAATTTTTGAACTACTGAATGAAGCGGCGGAAACGCGTTTGCAGCCAAAAAGTGTTGTAAAAGTGATTAGACAAAGATGTATACATTAACTAGAATCACAACTGGTTGATCCCACACGTGTAGTCCGTACAGAGACACGTCACTCGAACCATGTCATTGTCGTTTTGGTCTGTATCTCAACATCAATGTCTTATAGTGCCACCCAGCAACACTGATCAGTTGATGCCGTCTAAGCCAACCACTCAGGCGATCCCGGGAATCAAATCAATCGGCAGGGAAAAGGGAGTAGGTATGAGACGAACTGATCTTCGAGCTGCCAGCTAGCAGACGTTCATAGGGCTGCTCAAACTGGTAACTCGACCACACAATCACAGCTGTTGGCCATTCAGCCGTTAATAACTCCGACAAATCGGTTGCGGCACAGTACCTCCGAATGAATGCACACCATCTGCAGTTGGGCAATAAAAAAATACTTTGTCGACAGCTTTGGGAACGTCTTGCAGCACAAAAATAAATCGTTGTCAGAATCAGGCACAGTTATCTTCGACCAACGGAGATCAGAATTGCCAGGTTTTCGGAACCCAATCCCCTTACTTTTCAGCAAAAACCCCTACTTCTCCCTACCATTTTCAAGAAACCCCTACCAAAAATTGAGATTACTTGCGATTTTTGTGCGTTTTTGGTGCCCAACAGCCCTCCCTAGAATTCGGGCTCAGACCCCCGGCCGGTGGCCCCTCCGCCGGCACGTTCTCCTAGTTGCGACTTTATGTAATAACATTCACTATCTTTTATACAGACAGGACTCTGGTAAAATACACAAAATAGCTACGTAACAATTCTCAATGCGTAGGCCTAGGGGTTAGATTCAGGTTTAGGCTTAGGCTTCGGTTCAGACTTAGGCTTAGGGTCAGGAGTTAGGTTCAGGCTTAGGCTTAGGGTCAGGGGTTAGGTTCAGGCTTAGGCTTAGGGTCAGTAGGCTTAACAATTCTAACACAGCGAATACGAAATGTCGGAAGTGGGAAAAGCCGGAACTGGGAACGTCGGAACTGGGCACGAACCCCTTCGGGGGACGACCTGTTACATGTATGCACCAGACATTCCCTGGAGAACGCCAAAAACTCTCCTGACGAATTTTCCACAAAATCCTTTCACTAATGTGAACCTTCTTACTTGAAAAGTGGCAGTGGCCCGATCAAGGCCAGAACATTTTAAAAATTAGAATTAGGCTTAAGAGCGCATTTAAAACATATTCTGGGCATAAAATTAACAGAAACAACTAATTAAATTTTTTGACCCAGATTGACGTGGTGTGGTGTAAAAACTTGTTCAAATAACTAAAATTTCATTTATGCAACTGAATGCATAAACCCCTACTTCACCCTACCAAAATCTAAAAAACCCTACCAACCAAATCCCGTAAACCCCTAACTGAAAAATTTCCCCCTGTCGAACGAAAAAAAACCACTACAACTACAGGTAGGGGGAAAACCCCTACCCTGGCAACCTTGGGGAGAATACGCAAGTTTCTGAAGAAAAACACCACTTACTATTAAGTCAAAAGACGATTATTCATTCGTCGAGGGGAGGGAGGAGAAGAAATTTTTAACTTCAAGCAACCAGTAGGAAGTTGTAGAAAGCCAATTGACCAAACAGTGGCAAATTCGAAGCAGAGAGCACCACAACCAACAGCAGAATTTTTTGATTGACTAATTTTCGTGCAACGCTCATTTCAAGAATTGTTTCCTTTTGCACCTACTTTTAAGAACAAAAATCATTTAAAAATCAGAACAAACAGTTTTCGTAAAGCGTCGAGCGTCAATTGCATTCACCGTGCTTTAAAAATAACGAGCGACCGCTTTTTTCTGTGTTGGGCACTGACGACGCGCCCGGACCCCCACCGAATTCGGACCCCCAGCCTGGTATGGAAAAATGGTTCTTAAAGGCGTATTCACACCCGTGTAGAAAAAGATCGCCAGGCGACTTTTTTTGTAGAAAAACTGTCGCTCCGTGTAGATAAAAATTTTAGCGACGAAAGGACGGCGTAAACCGCCACGGCCCGAAAGGAAAACACGCGATGACACTCTCAAACAATAAAAGCAAAAATAAAAATAAATAAAACTCACCTTTCTCTTCTTGAACAATGTCTGTGAGAAGAGGCAAGCCAGCTGGATTGCTTCTTCGGAGAAAACAACGCAGAAAAATGATTTTATTGTGTATTGCGGCCTACCAAAGTCAGAACATTCCTCGCAGACGATTCTATGTTCGGCCGGTCAATGAGAGTCGGCAAACTACCGGAGATTATTACAAGCTTGCGCAAGATCTGCAGTCTATGGATTCAGACCGTTTCTTTGAGAATTTCCGGATGTTGCTAGAAGACTTCAGATTGCTGGCTGATTTGCTTAAAGACAGATTGACTCTGAATCTAACCCATCGGATCCCAATTGGCCCAGAGGAGCGACTGTTGATTACTCTGAAGTATGTGGCAAATCTTTGTTTTAGATTTGTTCTTAGGGTATATTACGGTATCAAGAGGTAGCTAAAATGCTTACGGGTTACGGTTTATAGGATTTCTATACCGTTCCCATCTCTACTACTTATTTTGTTTAGTCTAATTTTAGAGTTTTGTGCCAAGGTTCGTACATGTGCAACGCTGCTACGTCATTCAGAGTGGGTGTCTCCACGGTTCATCAGATTCTGTACTCGGTGTGTCAAGCGATTTGAGACGCCTTGGGACCGCAGTTTCTGCATTTGCCTCAAACACCTGAAGAATGGCAACATATCGCTAACGGTTTCTGGGAAGAGTGCCGCTTTCCTAACTGCGTTGGCGCAATTGACGGCAAGCACATTCGGATTGTTCAGCCTCCAGGCGTTGGCAGTGACTGCAGAAACTACAAGGGATTTGAGTATAGGGGTACATGTGAGGGGTATCAAATAGGGGGGTCACCACTTTTTGCCTAATTAACAGAGCGTGATTTTTCAAGAAAGCATAAATTGAGGGTGGATAATCTGAATTTGATGTTTATTTTTTGTATTGGGGTACATGTGAGGGGGTATCAAATAGGGGGTCACTTTTTGCCTAATTAACAGAGCGTGGTTTTTCAAGAAAGCGTAAATTGAGGGTGGATAATCTGAATCTGATGTTTATTTTTTATATAGGGGTACATGTGAGGGGTATAAAATAGGGGGGTCACTTTTTTATTTTGCAGTGCGTGATTTTTCAAAATTGCATAAATTGCGGATGGATAATCAGAATCTGATGTTTATTTTTTGTATAGGGGTACATATTATGAGGGGGTATAGAATAGGGGGGTCACTTTTTCTCAATAAATGGGGGATTTTATATCAAAGAATATATTGATGATGAATAAGCCAATTACAATTTTTATTTTTTGTATAGGGGTACATATGAGGGGGTATCAAATAGGGGGAGTACTTTTGCTCCATTTACAAAGCCTGATATTTCAAAATAGCATAAAATACTATAGGGGTACGTATGAGGGGGTATAAAATAGGGGGGGGGGGTCACTTTTTGCCTAATTAACAGAGTGTGATTTTTCATGAAACTGGAATAGAAGCCTCTCATTGTCTCAAACCTTGCTGCAATGGCAGATACCAAAATGTTGTGCAACAGCGAAATCTGAAATCTTCTTACAAACTGATTAAGAGCCGGTCTCTGACAGCGTTGACCCTGTCTCCCATGCCCTATTGAGAGTTGAAATTTTGACTTTCACCGATTCCGCCCAAATTTGGTGTGGTAGTAGCATCTGATGAGTTATACTGGACCTGCAAAGATTAGTTCGATTCAACGCTCCAGAGTGGAATAATGCGCTCCGGAAATTTTCACTCCTTAACTACATATGGGACGAAAAATTTGGAGCTTATTTTCTCGGGAATTAGTGCGAGTTGCGAATTAATATTTGGGGCTTTTATTAGTTGCTTGAATGTCTCTCAAACGCACTGCTTAGATTTACAAATTTCGGAAAAAAATTATTTTCGACCCCCTTTGACCCCATAAAACCCCCCAAAATACCCCCCAGACTGCGCTTTTTTATTTCAGAACTTTGTAGCGCTATTATTTCTGCATTTATTGGTGTAGTCAAATTTGGCATTTGGGCTGCGGAACAACGTCATTTTTGGCCTCAAAGAAATTTTATCCAGTCAGAAAACTGCACAGGTTGACCCAAAAATACAGGAATTTACTTCCAGCTTTTGATTGAGAAGCCGGATCTCTTAGGCTTCGGTCTCAATTGAAAGAGCGCGCCCTGGCCGATCGAACAGTTGGTCGCCAGCCAAAAACAAACCACACAGTCTGGTACTGAAAGAGTCTGTAATGAGCACGTTCAGCACATTTCGCTTTTCTTCCATTTTTGAGTGTTTAAGAGCCAGGGGGGTATTTTGGGGGGTTTTATGGGGTCAAAGGGGGTCGAAAATAATTTTTTTCCGAAATTTGTAAATCTAAGCAGTGCGTTTGAGAGACATTCAAGCAACTAATAAAAGCCCCAAATATTAATTCGCAACTCGCACTAATTCCCGAGAAAATAAGCTCCAAATTTTTCGTCCCATAGTTAAGGAGCGAAAATTTCCGGAGCGCATTATTCCACTCTGGAGCGTTGAATCGAACTAATCTTTGCAGGTCCAGTATAACTCATCAGATGCTACTACCACACCAAATTTGGGCGGAATCGGTGAAAGTCAAAATTTCAACTCTCAATACCAAGGGTCGATCCGCCCAGAGACCGGCTCTTAAATTGTACACATTTGGATTACTTGTATGGCATTTGGTGAACATGCCTAAATTGCAATGCAACCAATTCTGTATCTGGTTTAGGTGTCTGTGATGTCAGCTTAACCAAATGATGGCAGTCGCACTTCAGCTGCCCGAATTTCACCATCTCTGCTCCTTAGCAGTTTGACAATTTTCGCCATTTTCCATTGGCCTCTAGGCCTCTTCATGAATCAGGACGACAGTACCAACCTTAGGTTGAGACTTCACTTTGCTTCTGGTCTGCTTCAGTTGAGTTTGCATCAAATATGCTTATTGCAGCTTCCGATCCAATCGGGACCATCATATTCAGACTTAGCTGAGCGAGAGCTTTTGATTGAGTACCCACATGCCTATGTTACGATGCAGCGTTAAAAAGTTAGAAAATTTGCATAAAAAATTTGCATATTCAAAATGACAATATGCAAATTTTTGCACTTTTGCATTTTTGCACTAACGCGTCCGTGCGCTCCTAGTGTAGTCCATTGATGCTCAGAGAACGTTTTCACACCTAGGATTCGGTACCTGGGCCATCTACGATTTTAGGAAGGTAAACTAGAGGAATGCCAAATAGTTTTAAGTAGCGTTCTAAAATAATCGATTCGGTTCTTCTGTATAATTATTATCTTTTTTCATAAATCAAAATTTCTTTTAATAAAGATAAGTTTCTTGTGAGGTCTTTATGTTTTGTGTTCGGCTCGGCTTTTCGTTTTTGTGTGTTTCCAGCTGTGTTCCGTCCGGTACTGACAGCCGATCCATCATCGTTTGCATAGCTCCGCCCATCTGCGTTATCTCGTCGCCGATCTCACGGCCTATTCACTTTCGGCTTTTAGCTCACCTCCGGGCAGCTTAGTCACCTTCTAGACTTGCTGCATTGTTCCTCAGCATTTCCTTTCCTCTACTATGCTCGGATCCCTTTAAGTTGCTCACATCTTCCTTTATAAGTCAAGTTCATTTTTGTCTATTGACTGTCTAATAGTGACTTAGGGTTTTGTTGGAATGAAATTGTAATATTTATGACTATTCAACAAAGATTGCACGTTATTTTCTTCTACTACTTCCTCTAAAAACCTTTTGCTGTACCGGTACCGTATTTTATTGTCGTGAGTACAATTTACATTGTACATCAATCTTCACGAATTTACTTTCTACATGTATGTTTGTACTGTGCGTATCTACTGAGTTTCTTGCTCTTTGCACTACCACGTATGGTATTATACGGTATCGAAAATGCTATGCGGTATACGGTATTTAAGAGTCAGTCTCTGAACCGATCGAGTCTTGGCCCTTTGACCCCAAAATTGAAAATTGGGCGTAGAGGGCTGAAAGTTGGAACACTAAAACATATTGACAAGTTATCAATGACCTGCAAAGAATTTCCAGATTCGACGCTCCACGCTCGAGATATGGCCTTCTAAAAATCGGCCCACTTAACTATGATACCAAAATTTCGAAATCGAATTTCTGACTTGCTGATCGGAATTCAGACCTAACAAACGGGGTTTTTGCGTAACTTTTTGAGTAGTTTAAGAATCTTTTACTAAATTTCATTTTTGGAAAAAAATTTTTTTTCGCCCCCCTATCGGGGGACATAACTCGTCTGGAACCCCCCTAGACCGTTCTTTTTATTTCAGATTATTGTAGCGCTATATCTTAGCTACACGCCGGTGTAAAACATTACGGGCTACCGGACGGCAAACACTGAAATATTTGCGTTCAAAGATTATAAATGCCACATTTTGCATGTTTCACTGTACCCAAAAATTTTCAAGTCCATATTCCAGCTTACTAATTGGAGTTGAATGCTAAAAATTGATGTCTAAGCTGTACTTTTAGAGTAGTTTAAGAAACTTTCATTGAATTTCATTTTTGGGAAAAAATTTTTTTCGTCACCCTATCGGGGGGCATAATTCGTCTGGAACCCCCCTAGACCGTTCTTTATATTTCAGATTATTGTAGCCAGGGCTGTTGGGTCGGTTTTTTTCCTCGGTTTTTTTCGTTTTTTTCCGGAAAAAAACTAAAATGCGGAAAAAAACTCAAGCAAGTTTTTAAAGGAAATAGGCACAATAACTGGTTAAATTCGCTTCCAATGCTTTGAATTTACGTTAATAGAAGCCTTACAAGCATTTCCATGGCATAACTTAGCTGTTTTTCGCAAAAAATATTGGTGCCATTTTCAGGCAACTTTTATTATTGTATTTTTGGTGTTTTAAAATCAAATTGCTACTCTAAAACATGAAATTAGTGCATTTTGTAATAAGACTCAGGCTATTTCGTTGAATTCTGCAATAAAAAGCGATTGTTAAAAAATTTTTTCTGTCATCTCGGAAAATAACTTTTGGAAAAAAACCGGAAAAAAACAGGAAAAAAACCGGAAAAAACCGGCTTGAGTTTTTTTCCGGAAAACAAACAGCCCTGATTGTAGCGCTATATCGTCGCTACACGCCGGTGTAAAACAATATGGGCTGCCAGACGGCAAACACTGAAATATTTGCGTTCAAAGATTAAAAATGCCACATTTTGCATGTTCCACTGGGGTACATAAATTTCCAACTCAAAGTTCTAGCTTACTAATTGGACTTGAATTCTAAAAATTGATGTCTAAGCAGTGGATTTGGATTACTTTAAGAATTTTTAATTGAATCACGTTTTTAGCAAAAAAATTTTCTCCCCCTTTCGAGGGGTATCACTTGTCACCTGCAAGCGCTGCTGGACCGTTTTTTTATTTGTAGGAGTGCTTTGCCTTAGCTACACGCCACCGGTAGAAACACTTTAGGCACATTATTGAAATTATATGAATCCTGTGTTGTGTTTAAGTCATTGCTTTATGATCTATACGCATTTGTATCTGACTGTGGGTGTCAGTAAATAGGAATATTATGCCCCCCCGATAGGGTGACGAAAAAAAATTTTTTCCAAAAATGAAATTCAATGAAAGTTTCTTAAACTACTCTAAAAGTACAGCTTAGACATCAATTTTTAGCATTCAACTCCAATTAGTATCTATCTGGTGCTTTTTTTTCCGCTGATTCCGAATATCATCATATTTTTGCACTACGGCCACCGAGTCGCAAGTTATGGACCTCTGAAGTTTCGTTAAGAAACATGCCATGACAAGCCGTAAATCAAGAAATAAATGTTCACCATTCAAGCATTTCTGAAGGGAACCTTTCGTTAGCCAATAGTGCACCTGACCCATTTTGACCCGCTGAGTTAAAAAAATGGCCTTTGTTTTTCTCTACTGCTGTCCAATTTTGAGACATTACTGATCAAACCAAATTTGCATTAATATTCATATACAGTATAGATAAAAAATGTCCCATCGCTTTTTCGGCCTTCACTCAAACGTTTCGTTCTCAGTTACTTCTTTACCGATTTGGCTCAAATTTTCAGCAAAAATTAACAATATGGTTGGCTAAATATTCTGCAAGTTTAGAGCCAAAATTCCGATTCATACTGGTTTTATGACCCGAAAACTAGGAATGAGGGTGGTCTACGCAAATTTATTTTTCTTCTGTAATACAAGGAGTGCAGGCCTGAAACTTGCAGGAATGATTGGTGTTGCAATTGGGCATAACACACTAAGCGGGCAGCCCTGTAGCTCAAAGGGCACTGAAATTGGGGAATTTCAAAAACATGACAAAATATCACTTTTCTTCGTAAAACCGGCAAAATGACAGTTCTAAAGATTTTCGATTTTCAAAAAACGCTGTAGGGATGGTTTCTATGGTGTGGTAGAGAGTTTAAGAGTCAGTGTCTGAATCGATCGAGTCTTGGCCCTTTGCCCTATTCAGACCCAAAATTGAAAGTTTGGCGTAGAGGGCTGTAAGTTGGCTCACTAATACTACTTGATGAGTTATTCCACTGCTGCTGAGGAAGTCCCAATTCGACGCTCCACGCTCGAGATATAAGCCCGCGAAAATCGGCTTGCTTAACTATGGGACGAAAATTTCCAACTTGAATTTCTTTCTTACTGACAAGGGTTGGGACTTAAAAATTGGGGCTTTTAGGTAGCTTTTCGAGTAGATTAAGAATCTTTAGTCCAAAATTGTTTTCGATGAAAAAAATTTTTTTCGCCCCCCTTTGGAGCCCCCCAGCTCGACTGGAACCCCCCCTAGATGCACTTTTTTATTTTAGAATTTCGTAGCGCTATTCTGGACCTACATTTTGGTGTAAAATATTCAAGATTTGAGAGGTAGGTTTTTGAGAAAATTCAATCTAGAGTGCGAACTGGTATTGGGTATTGGGTATTGGGTGTATTGGGGTGTTTTTCAGGTATTGGCTATTGGGTATTGGGGTTTTTACCCCCCAATTCCGATTCGATTCGATGTGACGGGGGGGTCGACCATACGACCCTACGATCAGACCCAAGGGTCCATTTCGATGCCCCGTATAAATGAAATCGACCAAGTCGAACTTACCACCTACCCGAGGCTTTAATCAGCCTCAGGAGGTCCCTAACAGATAATTCACTCAGCTCCTGGGTGGTCAGATACCTTCGCCCCAGGATCCTATACCTACGCCCAGCCAATGCGTCACATTGTGTGACCAAATGTTCAGGCGTTTCCTCTTCTTCTGAGCAGAAGGAGCATGTTGGATCATCCACCAGGCCCATAATGCTAAGATGCTTATTAAGGTTACTACTGTGTCCGGTTAACCAACCAACCACCAGCTTTAGTTCCCTTCTACTAAAACTAAGTAGTTCTCTGGTTACTACCGATCTAGGTCCCAGAACAAACTGCTTAGACTGCCTACAGTCGGTCCTTAGATCCCAGTCAAACTGCAACTGGTTCCTAGCCCAACTTCTTAATTCAGTACGTACTTTCTTAACAGAGATGCCAAGGGCCGGTTCCGGCCCTATAAGTGGCAACTCTGAAGCCGCCCGGGCTAGTCGGTCAGCTTCTTGGAGCCCCCCAGCTCGACTGGAACCCCCCCTAGATGCACTTTTTTATTTTAGAATTTCGTAGCGCTATTCAGGACCTACATTTTGGTGTAAAATATTCAAGATTGGAGAGGTAGGTTTTTGAGAAAATTCAATCTATTGGGTATTGGGTGTATTGGGGTGTTTTTCAGGTATTGGCTATTGGGTATTGGGGTTTTTACCCCCCAATACCCAATACTAATTGGGACAGGTAAAAATATGGACAAATCGTTGTTGACCTGAAAAATTGATCTACAAAAATCGAAAAAGTTAGTCGATTATTCGGTTTAGGAAGCTGTTTTCGTGTTAAGGAGCCGTCCATAAACGACGTCGTTCCAAAATCCCGATTTTTCGGAGCCCCCTCCCCCGAAAATCTAAAATAAAAATGGAGACATTTCTAATGTCACCATAATGTACCAGTACCGTACCCATGGCTATTGCGGTGGTGCACGCAATTTCCGGCCGAACTAGGAAAAAATTCGCCAGAAGAAACATGACTGAATTATGTTGAAATACCAAGTGAAGTACCAAAACTGTTAATTCTGCAAAATTTATGCTTCAGATTACTTCTAAATGCTTTCTGAAAAGCTAATTTTTCAAAATTTTCTCGCCCTGCTTGGGCAGCGGCTCAACCAGGGCTCTTAAAAATTTTAATTCCAGTGCAAAAAATCTTGTGTTCGCAACTGGAATGTACCTGTCCAGTGAAATTGCAATTTTTGGCTCAGCTACGCAAGTATTGGGTATTGGGGTATTGGGGGTCTCAGGTATTGGTATTGGGTATTGGGGTATTGGGTTTTTTAGGTATTGTTCGCACTCTATTTGAATGTCCAAAACCTGGAAAAATCGCCAACTTTCACTGTGCTCGGAAATGTCGCAAACGATTCCTAGCCTTTAAATCATAATTGAGACCTAAAAATTGGGGCTTTTAGCTAACTTTTCGAGTAGATTAATAATTTTCAGTCTAAAATTGCTTTCGATGAAAAAAATTTTTTTCGCCCCCCCCCCCCTTTGGAGCCCCCCAGCTCGACTGGAACCCCCCTAGACGCATTGTTTTATTTTAGAATTTCATAGCGCTATTCAAGAGCTACATTTTAGTATAAAATATTCAAGATTTGAGAGGTAGGTTTTCGAGAAAATTGACTTTGAATGAACAAAATCGCCAGACAATAGGGACAAAAAAGCAGGTTTTTGTACATTCAAAGTGATTTTTCTCAAAAACCTACCTCTCAAATCTTGAATATTTTACACCAAAATGTAGGTCCTGAATAGCGCTACGAAATTCTAAAATAAAAAAGTGCATCTAGGAGGGTTCCAGTCGAGCTGGGGGGCTCCAAAGGGGGGCGAAAAAATTTTTTTTCATCGAAAACAATTTTGGACTGAAAATTCTCAATCTACTCGAAAAGTTAGCTAAAAGCCCCAATTTTTAGGTCTCAGTTACGATTTAAAGGCTAGGAATCGTTTGCGACATTTCCGAGCACAGTGAAAGTTGGCGATTTTTACCAGGTTTTGGATATTCAAAGTGAATTTTCTCAAAAACCTACCTCTCAAATCTTGAATATTTTACACCAAAATGTAGGTCCTGAATAGCGCTACGAAATTCTAAAATAAAAAAGTGCATCTAGGGGGGTTCCAGTCGAGCTGGGGGGCTCCAAAGGGGGGCAAAAAAATTTTTTTTCATCGAAAACAATTTTGGACTGAAAATTCTTAATCTACTCGAAAAGTTAGCTAAAAGCCCCAATTTTTAGGTCTCAGTTACGATTTAAAGGCTAGGAATCGTTTGCGACATTTCCGAGCACAGTGAAAGTTGGCGATTTTTACCAGGTTTTGGACATTCAAAGTGAATTTTCTCAAAAACCTACCTTTCAAATCTTGAATATTTTACACCAAAATGTAGGTCCTGAATAGCGCTACGAAATTCTAAAATAAAAAAGTGGATCTAGGGGGGTTCCAGTCGAGCTGGGGGGCTCCAAAGGGGGGCGAAAAAAATTTTTTTTTCATCGAAAACAATTTTGGACTAAAGATTCTTAATCTACTCGGAAAGTTACCTAAAAGCCCCAATTTTTAAGTCCCAACCCTTGTCAGTAAGAAAGAAATTCAAGTTGGAAATTTTCGTCCCATAGTTAAGCAAGCCGATTTTTCCGGGCTTATATCTCGACCGTGGAGCGTCGAATTGGGAATTCCTCAGCAGCAGTTGAATACCTCATCAAGTAGTATTAGTGTGCCAACTTACAGCCCTCTACGCCAAACTTTCAATTTTGGGTCTGAACACCAAGACTCGATCGAATCAGACACTGACTCTTAAATATGAGGTTCATTTATTTGTCGAACTTCCTGCTACAATTTGTGTTGATTAACAACAGATTCAGTGCTTTGATTCTAGAAGGTGCGGATTTCTTAACTATGGGATTATCACTCATGTTTTTGAAATTCCCCAATTTTAGTGCCCCTTGAGCTACAAGGCTGCCCGCTTAGTATGTTATGCCGAATGGCAACACCAATCATTGCTGCAAGTTTCAGGCCTGTACTCCTTGTATTACCGAAAAAAATAAATTTGTGCGGACCACCCTCATTCTTAGTTTTCGGGTCATAAAACCAGTATGAGTCGGAATTTTCGCACCAAACTTGCAGAATATTTAGCCAACCATGTTGTTAATTTTTGCTGAAAATTTTAGCCAAATTGGTGAAGAAGTGACTGAGAACGAAACGTTTGTGTGAAGGCCGAAAAAGCGATCGGACATTTTTTTATCTATACTGTATCTCCAAAAGCATCAATTATAGATTAAAGCCGTATTTTTGTATTTTCTAAACGGCGCAGCCGGACGTACCTTGCCCATCCCTAACTCGGGGAGAAGTAAGTATATCCCTCAAAATAGTACAATTATAGTACACAAAAATAGTACAGGCAAAAAATAGTACAAAATGAGGATTTGATTGGAGCACCCTGAAAAGGTAGAAATCAGGTCGAAAAAATAGTTTTTATAGTTTTCATTGCAGAAAATATGGTTTAAATAAAAATTTTGCTATAAACGTCGTTGAAAAGGCCGTGTGCGTTGAACAATTCTGCCAAGTTATTATACAGGGTGTGCCAAAAAAAAACAACCCAGCAGATTTTTCGCTGTAGCAACCGCAAATCGCAACCGATTTGAATGAATCTTTTTTTAAATAAAAGATAAATAAATTCTTGAAAGACTGATGAATCGCTTATTTAGATAGCCTGCTTAGTTCCTGAGATATTTGCCCTCAAAGTCAAAACAGAGATTTTGGCAGTGAACAAGAGTGATAAACACAACCCAGCAGATTTTTTACTTTTGCAACCATGAATCTTAACCGATTTGAATGAATCCTTTTTTGAATGAAAGATTGATAAATTCTTCAAAGATTGCTGCAATTTTCATTGAGATTCACTGCTTAGTTCTTGAGATATTTGCCCTCAAACTCGAAACAGATTTTGGCAAAGAACAAGAGCGATTCCGTTGCACTTCATAATAAAGCAGATTCCTACTGCTGGGGGCTAATGACACTTTACTGCTGAAGTGAACCGAGTTTCTGTGTCACCAGTAAAGCCTCCAATAGCCCTCAACAGTAGCAGGAATCCGTTTTATTACAAAGTGCAGCAGAAAAAGAAAAATTCCCTCTTGTTCACTGCCAAAATCACAGTTTTGACTTTGAGAGTGAATATCTCAGGAACTAAGCAGAGTACATTAATAAACGTTGCATCAGTCTTTCAAGAATTTATTTATCTTTCATTTAAAAAAAGGATTCATTCAAATCGGTTGAGATTTGCGGTTGCTACAGCGAAAAATCTGCTGGGTTGTTTTTTTTTGGCACACCCTGTAATATTATTATCAGTTTCATGTAGGCTAAGAGAGAAGGCTAGCCAAGGAAATGTGGAGGAAGGAGGACAAGGAAAACGTGGTCGTGGGCGTCCGAAGAAAGGACACGGCATTCCTTGGACTCAAAGTGAAGTTCAACAACTCATTTACCAATATGAATCTGGAGAAATTTCATCTGTATGAGATCTGACCACTGTGATTCCGATCTGTTACAGTCAGGCACGGTGGCGCAGGGTATAGGAGCTCGCGGCCACCTAAACCCGGCCCCCGGCTCTTCTGGGAGCCCATTGGCCGGCCGAGAGGGCCTGTGCACACCTGTTAAACCAATGACGCCGGCCAGGATGGGTGTGCGCCCCAGAGCTTAGTAAACAACAGGTGACCCTCTGCCGCACCGGTCGGCCTACGCTAGTGTCAATTAATTAGCTGGTCATCGGCCACCGAATTAGCGCGCTGCTGGGGCGGGGTTAGCATTAATCAATTGGTGGCTCAGCATTACACTGCGCTGTGAGCACTTAACGCCGTTTATGGTACCGACACGATATATGGTACCACTCTGTTCAGATTTCGTACCATATATGGTAGTGGTACCATACCATATATGGTACCGGCACCCATGGTCATGGGTAGGGGTACCATATATGGTACCGGTGCCATATGTGTGAGCCCATAATTCAATCGAAGTGCTAGACCGGAAATCAGCCGACCTGACAGTAGTGTAAAATGCACTACATGACATATCCGAGGAAGTAAATAAATGCTGGTATACGTGTGGATTGGTTGCAACGGTTGAGGCTGCAAATTGGTGCATGTGTTCCTCAGTCTCGCGCAGTGGAAAACCGAGGCGGTGTGTTGTAAAAGGTACCGATTTTTGTTTTGCCTCTTTTGTCTTCGGAGTGATGAACACTGTGCTAACAGGAATCAGCGCCTCAGTGCGTGAAACGAAAAGAGTAATGCATTTTTATGTAGCATTGTTACAGAGTTAGATTTTCGTAAAGCGAACTTTGTTCTTTTTTTAACGCTCCGCGTTGCTACTCGTTAAATAGGATTCTCACTTCAGAGGGCTCTAC
>JASANB010000488.1:0-17070 GCA_030248155.1 Sabatieria punctata | reverse complement strand
TTTTCTTAGGCGCCTAGATGTAATGCAACTCTTATTTTGCTGTAAAGCCATTACTACCACCTACCGGAGATTTGCACTTAGTATCCCACCCCACTTAATAACCGACTGGGATATTACATGGACCCTTCTTCCGGTTTATATCCCATGGGATATTACTTGGCGGCAATGTTTATGTCAAATTTGTAATAATTTTCTTTACACACGCATACTGTATCTATGATAAAACATTGTTTCGGGTAATATCCCGTGCCGTTTCCAGTTAATATCCCATGGCTTTGTCCAGTTAATATTAACTGGCGGCAATGTTTTCACTGAGAAACGTGATTTTCCGTGTTATATCCCCTGGGATACTAAAGTGGAAAACTGCGGTACTGTGTACTCCTGGTTCAAAGGTGAGGAAATGGGGAACTGGTGGTAAACCTGCGCACTAGAATTGGGGCCCCAATCCGTCCTAGTAATTTTTGGCCCGGCCCCCTTTTTTTCGGTAAAATAATCGGCCACATTTAGAACTTTTTCGGCTCTTTTTCATAGTTTTTTCCTTATTTGAACTATACTGAAAATCGCAAGAAAATACGCAAAAATGCTCTGTATTTTATCATAAATTTTAGAAATTCGGCCCGACCACATCTCTAATCCAACCCCTGCCCCATATATATTAATTTTTCTGTTGACCAAAGATTTTCCGTGAGTTCTGGTTTGCATAGTATGTAGTTGTAACTAAATAGTGCCTCAATATACAGTCGTGTCTGGTTAATATGGACAGGTAGGGACCGTTCTAGCACGTTTAACATGACAAAAAGACGCTTGTAAAACCAACTACAGCGTCTTGAACAACTAACACCAGCGGAACAATTTATCAAAATGAACATCGAAGTCAAATCTACCGAAGCGTTTTTAAAGTTAAAGTTAAAAGCTATTTTGCATCTCTCAGGAACGCTAGAAGACGAGCCTAAAACCAGCGTGGTACGAAAGAAGCGAAAGGCTGAGTCGGTCGACCGGCAGCCCTGCAGTGCAACCTGCTACTTGTTGCATTTGCCCATTAATCACGTAAGCAACCACACGCATACATGGGTCGGGGAGACCCCTCCAAAATTTTCGCTTTTTTGGCGTTTCTTGTACCCCACACCCTTCCGAATTTTCCGACCCATGTATGCACACACTGTCAGTGAATTGGTGAAGAGGGTTGTTGTTTTGTTTGTTCAGAAAAGCAACACCAGTTCAGGGTGCAGCTCAGTAGAGTTGAGTGTGGAGGTGTCAGAGACGAGTCCGGTGAAAGCTGGCGGCGGCAACAGATCTCCTAAGAAAGCGAAGAACACGCAGGAGCAAGCGCCAGGTTTTTGCTAGCTACCGCTGACCATTTATACTTCTGCCGCCCGGAATACACTTTTCAAATCGCAGCCTACTGCTTAGTTTGGACTTTGCTGGACTGACTGGCAAGGTGGCAGCCGGTTAATGCCAACCAGCCAGCTGGTTAATGTTAATGCATTATTTGGTGAGCTTTAATCGATTTTATTCCACCCAGCTAGTTTTGCGTCATTTTAAAATTAAATGTCGGGAATGAGAGTTAGAAATTTGAACCAGGTGTAATTGGGTAAGTGTGACCTGCAAAATGTATGTATGACTGCAGCAGGTCTTGCCTATAGAGCGGAATAAATTCGGGCTCAGGACTCAGTTGACCTCTCATAGTTGAAAATACAGATGTTAAGAATAAGACAAAACCAAAAACAAAAAGACAAAAAGCAATTTAGCACGCCCTTCAATTTCCGGCTGCATAGTCTCATGGCTGAATTATGATCAATTAAATATCAAGAGACAAGCGATTAGCCCGAGGCAACTGCTGTTATGCAAGCAATGTTGCTGCAGCAAATAATGGGTAATCATGTGGATACACCCTTGTCACTTGATAGTGGTCGGTACCAGTCTATCATTAGTCCTCCTATCTCTAAGTGCCATAGAGATGTGCAAAATTCAGCTCAGACCGCATAGTGCAGCCGGTCTAAAAAAGTTAGCCCTACCCACAAGCTCTGGTCCAGCTGGCATCGCCGATCTAGCCACCTTCCAAAGTAGACGTGGCGAAAGAGCAGTGTTCCATAGCGGCTATCAATTCTACTAGATGATAGATGTAGCTTACAGTACAGCTTTCCATTTACAAAGGTATGTAATATGTAACACAATATTTTAACTGCATTATAATAACCCTAAAATGACGCTAAGCTTGCTTACTGAAATAATACGGAATAAGACTCACCAAATTATGCTAGTATTTTAAAAGGGGAAACCGGAATATGAGGGGAGGAAACCGGAAAGGAGGAAACCGGAACACGCCCAGTTTGCCACCTCTGTCCAAGTTGCGCTTTGATAGCCTTTTAGAAGTTGCCAATACAATACCCATACCCTCCTAGCTAGAAAGGCCAACCCCTCAGCCCCAACAATCAGCTAAATTGAGCCTTGTATTGATACAATCCTTTTAACTTATGTCTCCATATAAGGCTATGGATCTGTGGCTACAAGACCCCCATGGTTTCTATACATAGCTACGTAGCTTTAGAAGGCTCCTTACCATAGAAGGTTCTATAGCCGTACATGGCTACAGAGCCTTCTATGGCTAAGTAGTTATCTATGGCTAACATGGGTTCCATAGCCTTATATGGAGACATAAGCGTTAAAAGGATTGTATCGAATTTGTATCAAAATTTTATATTTAATACAAGACTCAATTTACTTGACTGTCCGACCCAAAAATACAAGTACTAGTAGCGGCTGCCGGCTGCAGTACTATAAGAAACTGGCTCAGAAATCACTAATTTTTAGCTTAAAAATCGCGTTTAAAGGAAAAGCCTTTGCAAACCGAGTTTGGCATTTCCGCTGCTGATATTTAAGAGAAATCGGTGCTTTTGGAAACGTTTTTTATCGGTTTTTGCTTGTTTTTAGCTCTAAAACGCTATTTGGCAGCTTAAAATAGCGATTTTTAGCGTCCTTACTGAAAAAACATGCTAAAAACGCATTTCCAGGCGTCTTGGAGCTTTTTGAGATTTTGGACCACCCTCTGGGCGAAACCCTATCGACCCCCCCCACCTGAGGAAAACCCCCTCCCCCAGGTCGGCCCGGAGCTGTTACATGTATGCTTTCAAGAAAGGGGAATCGGCAAGCCGCAACAATCAACACGGCAAAGTAGTAATTGATTGCACTCAGAGCAACAACAATCTACTTTATCTTTGCTTTGGTTGTCTTTACTTGTGCAAATTCCTGTAGGGCCCTATTAGGCTTTGCTGCCGCTTGTAGTGGTCAGCTGATGAGTAGGCGTGAACGTAAAGCTTGTAAAGCTGAAATTAAAGGTATTCCAGTGCCACCTGGGTGGCAGACGTATAAATCGGCCTGCAACAGTCAGGCACTTAACGCAATAATGGTGTCGGTACCACAGTTGTTAGGGTCAAAAATTAAAAAAAGACTATATTTTAAAAAAAAAGCTTTTTTTTGAAGGCTCAAAAAATTTTTTTTTTGAAAAATCAATATGCAAATTAAGGGGAAAAGTGGGAAAATTCACGTACATACATGCAATTTTTTGTAAATTCTTTGGAAGCAGCCAACATTTTATCCAGCAACCTGCGTAATACTTCTTTTGCATTGAGCCTAACAGCGACTGCGTAAGAAATCCATCCTTAGGATTCACCTAGAAGTGCCTCTAAAGACAATTTTCGGTGAAATTATGCAGTTACAGGCAGTGTTTAGAGCTGTATTGTCGTTTTCGAATAGGTTTCTCAACTGACTTAAGGTGCAAAAGTGGAAAATTTGTTGTAAGTATCTGTACTAGCATGCTGGACCCATTTAAGACGATTTTCAATTTTTAAAATTTTTTAAAAAAAAAAGCAAAAATTTTTGGCCTTCAAAAAAAAAATTTTTTTAACAACTGTGGTCGGTGCCATAAACGACGTTAAGTGGCAGACAGTGTAAGAGAGCGAGTGCGGCAGACAGACTGAAAGGTTTCAGTGGAGTGGCCGTCTGCCGATCAGTCACTGTTCCACGTACTGCGCACAGTCTATGCCGACGACTACTGCGCAATTGCTAATGGATTTATCAAGAGTCCGAAGACCTGTTTTCAGGTATGGTTTAAGTCAGGGCTGTTTGTTTTCCGGAAAAAAACTCAAGCCGGTTTTTTTTCCTGTTTTTTTTCGGTTTTTTTCCAAAAGTTATTTTCCGAGATGACAGAAAAAAATGTTTAACAATCGCTTTTTATTGCAGAATTCAACGAAATAACGTGAGTCTTATTACAAAATGCACTAATTTCATGTTTTAGAGTAGTAATTTGATTTTAAAACACCAAAAATACAATAATATAAGTGGCCTGAAAATGGTACCAATATTTTTTGCGAAAAACAGCTAAGTTATGCCATGAAAATGCTTGTAAGGCTTCTATTAACGTAAATTCAAAGCATTGGAAGCGAATTTAACCAGTTATTGTGCCTATTTCCTTTAAAAACTTACTTGAGTTTTTTTCCGCATTTTAGTTTTTTTCCGAGCCCCTAGGAAAAAAACCGGTTTTTTTCCGGAAAAAAACGAAAAAAACCGAGGAAAAAAACCGACCCAACAGCCCTGGTTTAAGTGCTGTTTTACAGGCAGTTTTCGTGTCAGAAATGGCATAAATTTCCTGAAAAAATTACTTGCCAGAAAAACTGAGGTCTGACGGAGACATTGGCTAGCATTTCGGCCTATGGGGGTAGAATTTTCAGTTCCTAAGGGGGTAGGAGCGCCTGAAGGGGGTTGAGAAGATGGTAACCCGAAAAGTCCTATTTTTGTCTAAAGTAAAGGTTTTTTTTGGCTGTTTCTGAGCTCATTTACACCTAGTCTAGGTAGGTATATACTATTATCAGATCTTTCTATACAAAATTCTTCCAAAAATTTCCTGAGGGGGTAGCGGCCGGCTGAAGGGGGTAGGTCAGAGCCTGAGGGGGTCAGCCCCCCTTTACCCATGTCTGGTCTGATGTATGTGGTCAGGTGGGGGTAAGCAAGGCAGACAGACAGACCCCTGATACATGTACGTGGCTGCATGCTGTTTGCGTTTAGGTGCGCGCGTTCGCACAGAACGAGGGTTTTTCTCCGCCCAAAAACGACGCACCGGTCTCGCCGAAGCTCTCCAAGAAGCGACTGTGAGTGCAGCAGAAACCACGGAAAGCATACTATTTTTCGTGAGGCACGGAAATTAGTTTGAGGTCCGGCTGTGTTTAAGGATAGGCCGCTTCCGTGACCTAATTGCTGTTATGCGGCCAATTTCGTGACCTGCATAAGGCTTAGCACTGGTCGGTTCGTGAGAGTTCGTGGTTGACGGAAAATCCTATGCTTTCCGTGGTTTCTACTGTAGCTGTTGAGTCGGTTTTCTCTAAGAAACAGCAGAGCACAGAATGGTTCAGGTCGTACAAGGCGCAGGTGCAGCGCTATCGAGCCACTAAGTGGGCGCGCGGCAACGGCAAAGTGGCTAACGACAAACACTATGTGCCCTGCGACCACCCCGGCCTCGATTGCAATGCAGAGAACTGCTCCTGCGAGAAATGCCTCAAGTTCTGCAACTGCTCCGATACTTGTGGGTACCTTAGTTATACCAGGAATGAATAAAAGAGTATCAAGAATGTGCCACTCAGCGGCCGGCCGAGTGTCGATGCGCTGCACCTTAATTACCAGAGGGATCGCCAATTTCCCGACCCCTCCGGTAATTGCGCATGCGAATAATTGTAGCGCAACCTGATTTCTGAGCAAGAATGACGTCAAGAAAATGTTTAGTGATTTTCTAAAACGGCAATTCATAGCATAATTCATACATGTAACACGTCATCCGCCGGAGGGGGGTTGTGGGGTCTGGCGCCAGCCGGAGGGGTCTGAGCCAAAATTTTGGAAGGGGGTAGGGCACTAAAAATGCTCAAAAATCTAAAAAATTGCAATTTTTTGGTTAAAAATCGCTAATTTGGGCTGAAATACAGCTAAAAAGCGCTGTTTCGCAGGCGATTTTGGCAATTTTTTTGTCTGAAATTGTAAAAAATTGCAAAAATTTGCTCAAAAATTTACTTGCCAGAAATATCGGACGGGGGTCCCCCATCCGGGGGGGTCTGGCCTAAGTCGGTTGGGGGGGGCAGACCCCTGTTCCATGCATGGCATATTTGGTCTAAGATCTTCAATCATCACAATAACTAAAAGAAGTGTTCAATTGCAAGGCAACATTGAAAGATATCTGTGAAATGCATCAGACTTTTTGCATTTGTGAAACTTTCCATTTTTAACGCAGCACACGAGTTTGGCCATGTACACTTTGCAAATGCTTGCATATTCCAACTTATTTACCTTTCTTTCCCTTTATCATGTTGCCGTAGACTTAAGAAATCAATGGCGGCAGCTATATTCCCAAAGACAGATTGAATATCCCGCTCAAAAATCAGGTTGCGCTGCAATAAAGCGCATGCGCAATTACCGGAGGGGTCGGGAAATTATGGTGCAGCGCATGGACACTCGGTCGGGCGCTGAGTGGCACATTCTTGCTACTCTTTTATCATACATGTACTAGGGGGGGTTTGGGGGGGTTACTCCCCCAGCAGGACAGGCCAAAACCCCCCTCACCCCCACCCCCACCCCCCCGAGACAGGTTAAGGGACCCCCCCCCCCCGACCAAAAAATACAAGTACTAGTGGTGGCTCCAGTATTAACAAACTGGGCCAGAAATCACTAATTTTTAGCCTAAAATTCACTTGAAAAGCCTTTGGAAACCGAATTTGGCGCTTCCACTGCTGATATTTAAGAGAAATCGGGGTTTTTGGAAGCCCTTTTTGTCATTTTTTGCTTGTTTTTAGCTCTAAAAAGCTATTTGGCAGCTTAAAATTGCGATTTTTAGCATCCTTACTGAAAAAAACGTGCTAAAAACGCATTTCCAGGCGTTCTGCAGGTTTTTGAAATTTTGGACCCCACCTCTGGACGAAACCCCCCCCTCGACCCCCCATCTGAGGAAAACCCCCCCCCTACCCCCCTCCCCCCAGGTCGGCCTGGAGCTGTTACATGTATGTCTTTTATGCATTCTTGGTACAAGTAATACAGACTGGCATTTTAACGCCGTTTATGCTACTGGCGGTACCGGCACCTAGGCAAGTGGCACCATATAATATTATGGTACGGTACCACTACCATATGGTGCGAAATCTGAACGTAGAGGTACCATATGGTACCGGCAGCTTATATGGTACCAACACCATGTATGGTACCGGCGCCTTATGGTACCACAACAGTAGCCGAACGAACAACCACTAGCCTAGGTACCGGCACCATGGTACTGGCTGGTACTGGCACCTTATATGCTGCCAGTACCATAAACGTCGTTAAGTGCCTGACTGTAATAGGAGGGGTCTGGAGTGTCTGCCTCCCTCCATTGACAAAACTGGCAATTTTGCTCTACAAAAGTGGCATTGTGTAGTGTAACTGAGTGTCTGTTTGCAGGTTCCAATCGGTTTCCCGGTTGTCGCTGCACGGCAGGCTGTAAAACAGAGCAGTGCGAGTGTTTCAAGGCCTTGTCCGAGTGTGACCCCGATATCTGCGAGAGTTGTGGAGCTGGTAAGGTTTTTGTAATCTCTAATTTTTGTATAAATAACTTTATTCGACGCACATGTGCACCAGAGCGAGCCAGCAATAACCATTAGGGCAACATGCGAGCTAATCACTTGGGCTGAGATGAGACCAGCTCCAACCATACATGTAACAGATCATGCCCAAGGGGGATGGGGTTCGGGGTCTTAGCCCAATTTTTGGGAAGGGTTGGGGCACTAAAAAACGCTCAAAAATCACTAATTTGGGCTGAAATACAGCTTAAAAGTACTGTTTTACAGGCGATTTTGTCTGAAATTGCAAAAAAATCGCAAAAATTTACTCAAAAATTACTTGCCAGGAAAATCGGATGGGGTCGGAATAATCGTCTGGGTGGTGGCGAGGTCCGGCCTAAGTGGGGTGGGGGGCAGACCCCGTGTTACATGTATGGCTCCAAACCCCTATATCTGTCACGCGCTTGAGCATGCTAGGCAAAATGCTAGCCAATGCACCGCGGAAGCTAGCTTTGTCTTGACTTGGAATTTGTTGTTTAAGTGAAAGGACGGGGTTCGTGACCTGGAAAGTCAGTGAGTCATGAAAATTCTGAGAATTTTGTGTCCAGTCAGGGAATAATTTTGACAGTGGTAGAATCTTGCCGCCAAATGGCACTGTCAGATTACCCACCGCCCGTTTGAAAATCAGACTTCTCTACTACTACTACTACTACTACTACTACTTTAATAGTAAATGTCTCCTCAAAATATCGTTTAAATCTGTTTTGCAAGCCCGATTTTTCAAAGTTTCCTCACTCTGATTAGTCAGGGAATTTTGTCTTTGGTCAGGGAATTTTGTTATGCAAAACCAGCACGAACCCGGAAGGAGGTAAATGTTATTTGTGACAGTCTCAGTTGGTTCCTGTTTAGGTGACTTCAGCGGTAAGCCAATTACATGTCGAAACGTCAGTATTCAACGTGGCTGGAAGCAGGTTTGTTTGTTTTTGTTTGTTTGTTTGTTGCTCCAGTCTGTTTGTTTCGGTTGGTCTGTTATCATTGTTTGGCTTTGTCTGTTTTTTGTTTTGATTGGTAGTCTGTTCTGTTCTGTTCTGTTCTGTTCTGTTCTGTTCTGTTCTGTTCTGTTCTGTTCTGTTCTGTTCTGTTCTGTTCTGTTCTGTTCTGTTCTGTTCGTTTGAGTGTACAGTTGGTGCGTTTGTGTTGGTTGAATGAAGGCTGAAGTGTTTGTAGCACTTGCTGCTGGCGCCGTCCGACGTCTCAGGCTGGGGAATTTTCGTGCGTCTGCCAGTGCAGAAGAACGACTTCATAGCCGAGTATTGCGGGGAGCGAATCTCGCAAGAGGAGGGCGAGCGACGAGGCAAGATCTACGACCGAAAGAAGTGCAGCTATTTGTTTACCTTGAACGAAAGTGAGTACATTACACAGTCAGGCACTTAACACCGTTGGCTGTTGGCACCGTATATGGTACCGTCACCCATGCCCATGAGTAGGGAGGGGTACCATATGGTGCCACCCAGGGCTGTTGGGTCGGTTTCTTTCCTCGGTTTTTTTCGTTTTTTTTTCGGAAAAAAACGGTTTTTTTCCTTGAGGCTCGGAAAAAACTAAAATGCGAAAAAAACTCAAGCAAGTTTTTAAAGGAAATAGGCACAATAACTGGTTAAATTCGCTTCAAATGCTTAGAATTTACGTTAATGGAAGCCTTACAAGCATTTTCCTGGCATAACTTAGCTGTTTTTGGTAAAAAAAAAATACCGGTACCATTTTCAGGCAACTTTTATTATTGTATTTTTGTTGTTTTAAAATCAAATTACTAGTCTAAAAGATGAAATTAGTGCGTTTCGTAATAAAACTCAGCTATTTCGTTGAATTCTGCAATACAAAGCGATTGTTAAAAATTTGTTTCTGTCATCTCGGAAAATAACTTTTGGAAAAAAACCGGAAAAAAACCGGCTTGAGTTTTTTTCCGGAAAACAAACAGCCCTGGTGCCACCACAGTCCCCGAACGTGGGGTTAGCATAATATGGTACCGGTACCATATTTGGCATACATGTAACAGGTCATCCGCCGACGGGGGGAGGGGGGGTTGGCGGGGTCTGGCGCCGGCCGGGGGGGTCTGAGCCAAAATTTTGGGGGAGGGGGTGGGCACCAAAAAAACGCTCAAAAATCGCAATTCTTGGGCTAAAAATCGCTAATTTGGGCTGAAATACAGCTAAAAGGTCCTGTTTTGCAGGCGATTTTGGCAATTTTTGTGTGTGAAATTGTAAAAAATTGCAAAAATTTGCTCAAAAATTTACTTGCCAGAAAAATCGGAGGGGGGGTCGGCGAAATCGTCTCGGGGGGGGGGTCCCATCCGGGGGGTCTGGCCTAAGTCGGGTGGGGGGGCAGACCCCCCCTGTTACAGTGTTACATGTATGATATTTGGTGCCACTAGCCTAGGTACCGGCACCATATGGTGCCAGTACCATAGACGGCGTTAAGTGCCTGACAATTTCAGTTATTTTTGTTGTTGTAATTTATACGGCCCCTGCAATCGGGAATAGTAATCGTGGACAAAAATCGTATAATTTCGTGCAAAGTTGATTCGATTCCCAGCTACGCCATTGCACATGCCTTACTTTTTCACCTTTCATTCAATTTGCAGGGTTCATTCATACGGGTCAGGGAGGTCAGGGAAAAGTCAGGGAATTTAAAAATGGTCAGGGAGGTCAGGGAAAAGTCAGGGAATTTAAAAGTGGTCAGGGAAAAGTCAGGGAATTTAAAAGTGGTCAGGGAAAAGTCAGGTCAGGGAATTTCAGATCTGGTCAGGGAAAGTTATAGGGATTTTTTAAAATTTTCTCGAGGCCTCGTCCAAGTCTGAAACTGTTAATTCCGGTTAATTTTACGCCAAGACTAGCTTTTAAATGCGTTTTTGAAAGCTATTTCGTCAAAATTTTCTGGCCCTGGTAGGCAGCTGCCCAACCAGGCCTCGTCAAACTCTGAAGCTGTTAATTCCGGTTAATTTTTCGCCAAGACTACCTTTTAAATGCGTTTTTGAAAGCTATTTCTTCAAAATTTTCTCGCCTTGGTTAGGCTGCGGCCCAACCAGGCCTCGGCAAACCCTGAAACTGTTAATTCTTGTTAACTTCACGCTCAGAATACTTGTTGAAATACGATTAGTTTTTAATACCAAATTCACCCTTTGCTTTTAGAAAATTATTGGATATGCTACCGTTTATGTAAATATCTGCCGATGCAAAAGAAATCACAAAATTAGGTGCTTGAAAACATTTACTGTTTTATGAGTTTGCTTGTAGAAAGTCAGGGAATTTTAGCACTCAGGTCAGGGAAAGTCAGGGAATTTGGAAAACCCTGATCCGTATGAACCCTGATTTGGCTATACTAGTTAGTTCAGCTTGAGTTTGATGCTGTGGCTTCTGCCCGCTCCTCATGACTGGCTAGCTTTCTCAAATACTGAGTTTAAGGTGTTGGTCTGGCATCGGCGTGTAGCTTAGTGGTTAGAGCACTGGACCGGCAATCCAAAGGTGTTGTGTTCGATTCCCAGCTACGCCATTGCACATGCCTAACTTTTTCACCTTTCATTTAATCAACAAAGCTGTGTTTTCCGTTCGATCGAGCAGTGGAATCAAATTGTAGGTTGGAGTTACCCCACCGCCGGGGCGCTAACGTACACCATCCTTTAATTTTGTCGCCCAACTGCTGGCTAAGGCTTGTGCTCAATAGGAATGAGCAATAAATTAAATGGTTTGAGCCAATGCGTTCCAGAGTACGTGGTGGATGCCACCTACAAGGGCAACAAAATCAGGTTCGCTAATCATTCTGTCAACCCGAACTGTCACGCCAGAATTATGATGGTTAATGGGGACCAGAGAATTGGAATCTACGCCAAGAGAGACATAGATGCTGGTGACGAACTGTTCTTTGACTACAGGTTGGTAATTGTTCGATTCTTCTATCACAAACATGTCGAGCACTTTTCTAGCTACGACCGGAACCAGCGGATAAAGTTTGTAAGTGTAGAAAGAATGAGTAAGAAGCCTTAAGATCAATGTCAACCAACCTACCTCCATCCACCGGTTTCTACCCTATCTACAACACACTAGACCTGTTGACTGCCAACATACTAGACGCCTTTTGTTTGTACGTTTTGCATTTCTGCTTCTTTCTACTTGTTTGTCATTTGAATCGTTTTTTGTGCGTTCTTTTTACAAAATGAAATTTGCTGAAGAGAGTGGTAAACATGCGGTGGCATTTTCTGCTTGAAAAGTACTTTGACAGAAAAGCCAGAGTACTTTGTTCTTGTACAGCTGATTATTCAAAATACTGCTTCAGCTGGCTTTTCGTTCCGACTGTTAATTCTGATGGGGCGTTAGTTGTTGTGATATCTACTTGCCATTGTTGACTTTCGATGGCCTGGTTGCGCTTTTTGTCGACTATTTCGTATCGTCTCGACGGGTTTCGAACCCAAAAACAACCTCTGGAGATGTGAAGGCGGCGAGTTAACCACTGAGCCAACGATGCGGCTTAGATAGTGATGAGAAGATCTTTTATCTGGTATATTATAATAAGTCCTATAAGATGACTGCTGGTTTTATAGTTGGTCTGCTACCACCTTCAGTCCAGCCCAGGTTTCTTCGGCTGTTCTTTGTATATAGCTGGCAGGTAACTGGAATCCGTAATATTGGTCATCATCTGTGTCGCCATTTCCGGGTCTCAGCTCGAGTCCATAGGACCATTCAACTCCCAGTGTTCCTCTCACATAGTCGAATGAACTCCCAGATGCGCTGTCTGCAATAATAATTGCAATTTATCCTTAACAAACACTCTGCGCAGTACTCTACATACATAGTCATGTACGTTTGTACATGTAAGATCACTTCATTTGGCATAGGAGCGGTGCAAAAATAGCGTCATCGGGTGGGGTAGGCGGGTTGCCAAATGATGACAACAGGGTGAGGGGTTCCGTCACTGATGACGTTGCTTTTGCCTCATAGGAGGCTTTTGAGAAATTAGCCTTAAAAACGCATTTAAAGCATTCTTAGCATAGAATTAACAGTTTTAGTAGTTTAAGGAGGCCTAGTTGGGCGGTTGGGTGTTCGACTGGGCGAGCAAATTTTGAAAAATTATCCTTGAAAGACATTTAAAAGGCATTCTTTTCATAATACTAGTAGAGGCTTGCACGATCCGCCCAGCAGAGGAATTTAGCTGGGTTCTTGGGCTCAAATCCCTGGCCGGCGCCAGACCTCCCTCCCCTTCAACGGATGACCTGACCTGTACACATATGTATGTATACATATATACCACAGACCCTGAACGTAGGGTACCACATATGGACTGCTACCATATATGGTGCTAATGGCATATATAGAGCCACCAGCCTAAATACTGGTACCATAAACGGCGTTAAGTGCCTGACTGTTGTATTTTTAACAACCAATGCCGTGAATGGCATCACATAATGGTCACGCAACTCACATAATATATCTGCAGGTGAACCATACTCATAGCGAGTGCCATGAACACCTCGAATAGCTTGGACAGCTTTTAGAGTAACTGCTTTCTAGAAAGTAACAGACTGAAAATATCAGGAGTTGCTCTCAAAATACTGCAGAGTGCGCTATTGCAGAACAATCTCCATTCACTTACCAGTTCAGCTACATTTGGTGGATATGTGTTAGGGGCATAAGCATATGGATAAAACCACATCTCGGAATACGAATGTAGATTGATGTATGCCTTCATAGAATCCTTGCGAGCCTTCAGAAAGTTGGCTACATTCTTGACTTCCACTTCAGAGAAGGCGTTGGGACCTGCGTATTCATCTGAGCAAGGATTGTCACTACTTCCACTTACTGAAACTGACTTGTCATCCTAATCACTCAGTCTGGTAGTTTTTACCATCCCATTGATAATCCCAGTTTCTATTGCCGTCCACTCCATAGCAACACTGCTTTCCTGTCCAACTAGAATGACATCTGGGACCACTTCGAGTTTTCCTCCACATTCGATTGTCACTCCGGGTGAACTCATAACCATCTGGGTTGAAGACAGGCAGAATGTAGAAATCTACGCTGTCCACTAGTTTCTTGATTTCTGAGTCAGAGTTGTATTTTGTAACTAGCTAAAAACAACACTTACATTCATAATTGACTGTGCAAGTATTTCCTGCGAACCTGGTTAATAATCCAAGAAGCAGTTGCTACTCCAATCCATTCACGCGCATGCAGTCCACCATCTAGCCAGTATCCTGGCTTGTTGGCTCCTGCACTGCCAATCTGAAAGTTTAACAAACATGCACACTTTTGCACAGCTTAACAGAAGAAAGCAGAAATAAAGAAAAGTTGAGTTGACATCTTACATACTTACCTTAACTAATTTCATGTCTCTGCCTTCATGTGACTTTCCTGCACTCATAACGGATACTATCGAAGAATACTCGTTGGCTAATGAGTCCATCCAATCATTTATCTGTAATATTATGTTCTTCTCTGTACAGTGCATCTCAGTGTGAATAAGAGCAAGGCTCACCTCCTGAGTTGAGTGGTACTGATCTATCGCAAACAGACGAGAAGGACTACCCGCTTTGAAACGTTGAGCACTCTTCATCTCATCCTTTTGCATTTCCACCAAACTAGAACAAACAGGACATACTGCCCAATATGACCAAGTACGTGTAATTAACATGGGCAAATATATGCCTACTTACTTCATTTGTATATGTACGTATATATACAAATGCAAAGCAAAGTGGTTTCTATATGTGTATGTATATTATGCATATACAAACAAAATTTTAATAGTACATATTTTTTGTATATTCGTATATCACAAAAAACGTAATTAATGTCCAAAAAGTGTAATTTTTGAGAGAAGAAAGCTTTTTTCATCACTGTTTTTGGATGCTTAGATTTGGAGAAACATTGAAACACTAAAAAGCACTGCTTAAAAATGCATAAAATAAAATAATAGTGATGTGGAAACCAAGTCAGTTGCAGCAAAAGAAGTTAAGAAAACAGCCCAAAAACGCTACATTTACCACATTACTTACTGTGAAATACACAAACAGGGAAGTATTCAAACCATTTGTATATCAAGTCTGTTTGTTTTGTACATATACGTATGTATATTGCCTCTGTATTCCGTAATCCAAAACATTTGCATATTTATACCAATTTGTATTTGTATAATTGGCTACATGTAACTGTCACCGATCCGATCCGATCCGATGTGTGGGGGACCTTACGGCCCTACGCTCAGACCTATGCGGTCCATTGCGCAACCCCCGTGGTTCGTCATCTCGGACGTTTGCCCTTCTTTCACTGCCAAGCCACTCTAGCCATGCTGTTGGGCGCCAGGTACTAAGAGAGTGCCTGGTGTGGTGACATCATGATGATGTCGGCTCCCAACCCAACGTCCGCTTGGTCCGCCCCTGGTGCGAGAGAGGCCCCCAGGCCTAGTCGGTTTCCATGGACAACTCCTGACGTCATTGATCTTCTCCTCCAACGTGGCATGCTTTTGGAGCGGCTTTGGTGCAATGGCAGATCCAGTTGGTTCCCATTTTACCTACTACTCACTGTAACCAGTTTTCGGTGGCCTGGGTGGAACTTTATGCCGACGACCAACTCTGCGGCAAGAAACTTGCCCCACCGAGTGGATGAACGCACGGCGTCGCGCACAGTGGTTCTGCGGGCTAAACCACTTCACCAACTGTGCCGGCGTGTGACAGTCTCTTTCAACTACATAATCATACCAGTTTGCTTTAAAAGGCAAAAACACTCACTCCTGGACATTATGCACAAGAGTTTTGAAGGTCATTCCGTGTCCATGCGCAAACTGTTTTAACTCGTTGGCATGTTCCCCTTTCACCATTACGTGCATCGGCCGGCCGGTTTTTGTTGCTGGACGCCAGAAGTCGAGCTTTAACACAAAATAGAACGCTATTTAGTATAAAACTAATAGTACATACATACATACATACATACATACATACATACATACATACATACATAGACTTGGAGGAGGTAAAATAAAATGAAAAAGCGTTCGATAACCAATAGATTAATTAGTACCTTACCTACATACGTACATGCTGTAGATTAGGTATTCATTCTGACCTGATCCAGAATGCGTTCAAAATATGTTTTAGATGCCAAATTTCACTTTTTTCCACCAAATATTGACTGACTTTACTCCCATTTAGCTCTACACCAGCACACGAGCAAAGAAAAACATAAGCTACAGTAAAACAAGTAGTCAAACAACATCATCATTTTATCATCATCATCATTTTTACTTCTCTGAATGATATAGCAAAACAAGCTAGTCATCTACGACAACGCAGTACAGACAGAGAAGGGTGCAGTGCATACGAAGGAAAGAAAAATGTACATAAAATCAACCACTACATACTGTACGTGAAAAACAATCGACTAGGAAAACTGCTTGTCGTAAAACTCTTTCAGCAATATTTTAAACTTGGCAACCGAAATTGGAGCGTAAACATTGATTTCTAAAGCATGGTTCAAAATAGTGGCGGCTCGAAAAAAAAGCTCTCTTGGCAGATTCCGTTTTGAAGTTAGGTAGCTTAAATTTTGTGCGAGCATTGCAGCGTCGCGACCGTCTATCAGTGTTTATTTGCAGGTCAGTAATTGGGCTTTGTTCCAGGAACAGGGCGTAAGCTTGCACTTGAGCTCGGTACTTTAACTGGATGTTGGCGCTGTGCCAGCGCACTGAATTGCGAGCCTCGGTGGCCCGGTCAAATTTTCGGAGCCCGCAAACCAGTTTAGCGCCAAAATTGACCACTCGTTGCAGGGTGGATTCGACGTAGGTTCGGTTGACGGTGCTGCATGAATGACGCTAGGAGCATACTGTAGTAGACGCGTGTCAGCACTACCGTTTCAACTATCTTAACGAGAACATCTCGGGGAAGGCACTCTTTCACGCGGTACAGTCCACACAGCATCTGCTTACATCGCTTGGCCACATCTTGTAATGAGGAAGAGAAAGCTCAAGTTTTGACTCAAGCTCGAAAATAACACCCAAATTTTTGGCTTCTGTGACACTTTGGGAGCACAGTCGCGTCACAATATACGTACAATTACTTAGCCCTACGAAAGCACAACCGGAGAACTTAGATCCCTGCCAATCATACATGTCGCTGGGGTGGGGGACCATTTTCAAATCCCAAATAGGGTTTAGGGACCAAGTCCAAAGTGGGTTTTGCGACCTTTTTGGGGTAAAAATTGGGTTTTGTTAACTTTTTTTACGGATTCAGGGTAGTGTTTCCGATCAAATTATAATTAAATACCAAAATTACGTAAATTGCTTTAGCTAAAAATCACCAAGTAAATAGCAATTTAATAAGGTTGGAAGGAAACTTGAAAGTTGGTCAGCTTGCCGTTTCTTGCCAGTTTATGTTACAGTGGGAAAATACCGAAATTTTTAAAACAATAATATAACTATACATATATGTTTTCATAAATCAAACATATAAATAAAACATATAGTTATA
>JASANB010000487.1:0-84834 GCA_030248155.1 Sabatieria punctata | reverse complement strand
ATTTTAAACACAAACGACTGAATGTGGTATCAAACCACTGCTGACGATCTCTTGATTATTATTTTACACATCAACACCTAATTACTGCATGCTATAATCAGCTTTACCTCAAATACGTGTTTTTTCGTCTCGGAACAAATCCAGTGAAACGTGCGCACCCAAATTGTAAATCTTTAACAAATGTGACCGAATGCGTTAGCTTATGACATCTACATTATTGTTTTACAGCCCATTCACAACCAATTACTGCATGCTATCGCAGATTACGCACTCTCGTCAAATCGCCTAACTTCACCGATTATCGGCCGATTTCCCCCGGAACCCCACTTAGAAAACTTGCAATAAAATTCATACGTATGGACGTACATTCGTGCCCAAGGCTAGCACAGTTAGAAAGATTGGGATCGAAACTCCAGGACGGTTGCCCCTTTTTAAATGACGATTAATGCGTCACGACCTCCACTTACTAAAAAATCGTAGCATTCTATTAAAAACCGCCGACTGATATGTCTGCCCGAGAGAATATGGATAGATATGACAATTTACTATCGATTAAGCCTAAACATAATAATATTCGTGCAAGGACGGTGGCCCGTTTTAAACGAAAATCATCACTATGAAAAAGATAGAAAAAAGAAGTTTTCTCAGTCATCTTTTGAAAGATAGCTACCAATTTTACTATGTGAGTAGGCCTACCTTAGATGCATATTTTGGCGCATTTACTTTAAGAGATCCTTGAACAACAAATAAAAAAAATAAAAAGAATTAAAATTCGCTATTTCGACATCCCCTTACTAAAACAATCATACATGTAACAGGGGGGTCTGGGGGGTCTGCCCCCCACCCGCCTTAGGCCAGACCCCCCTGATGGGCACCCCACCCGAGACGATTTCACCGACGCACCCCCCCCTCCGATTTTTCTGGCAAGTAAATTTTCGAGCAAATTTTCGCAATTTTTTACAATTTCACACACAAAAATTGCCAAAATCGCCTGCAAAACAGCACTTTTTAGCTGTATTTCAGCCCAAATTAGCGATTTTTGGCAATTTTTAGCCAAAAGATTGCGATTTTTTCGATTTTTGAGCGTTTTTTAGTGCCCACCCCCCTCCCCCAAAATTTTGGCTCAGACCCCCCCCCCCCCGGCGGGCGCCAGACCCCCCCCAACCCCCCTCCCCCCATCGGCGGATGACCTGTTACATGTATGAAAACAATCGTAGCATTCGAGTCCACCGACAGATACAATGTATGTCTGCCCAAGAGCATACGGGTAGATATGACAATTTGCTATCGATTTCGATTAAGCATAAATATCGATCTTCGTCCAAGCCCCAGGACGTCGTAGAAACCAGCTCGTCGAACCAACTGCAGAACAGAGGGACGCCACTTGCAGTGAAAAATACGTGCAGAGAGAAGACCAGAGACGAGCAGGATCGGTGTCGTCATCTATGTTCAGCACTTTATCATACACTTCTGGCGACAAGGCACTCACCAGCACCAACATGGCCAGGTGGCGTCTCTTCCAGTATAAAGCGCGCACGGGGTCGGCGGTGTCCTTCGTGTCGGAAACGCGGTCGGCCGCTGCTTCACCCTGGACTGGCAGTTCATCAGTCGGTCGGTGGCCGATCACAGTGTCTCAGACGTCATGAGACAGTTCTAAATGAGAATCTTGGTTGGCCAGCTGTCAAAGGTGAGCAAAGGAACCTGTGGTACAGAGGTCATGCTGCACTTGGTACCAACTACACAATGCAATAGAACCAACTGGCACTCTGAGCCGTTGCAGTGATTGAGACCAAGCGGCCAAAGAGAGCAGATTGACAAACTGCTTTTGTCAGAGCAGCTCGCTCCTGCAAAGGGGAGGTAACCCTTGGTATTACTTTGGGTTAGAAGAGATATTCATAGGAATTTCCTGCGGTTTTTAGGCTGTTTTAGCTTTCCCGGACCGGCCTGCCTGCAACAAAGCCAGCCCTGCAGATGCCTGACTGTCTAGTTTGGGTTTTAAAGACAGAAACACTAATCGGAGCCACTAAAAGCAAGTGAAAAAACCCAATAAACATTCTACGCGGGAAGTTGAGACGCGTTCGCAACGACTAAGTAAATACAAATACAAGTATGATACGTACTGTACATTGTAAACTTTACTAAGCTGGTGCGGTTGTGTGTGATGAGAGTATTACTAACAGTGTGGATCAAGAGTTGTGTCTTGCTGTGGAGTGCATTAGTCAACTGTCGCCTTCCCGTTACACACTCAAACTTAACTTGGAGTGAGTGCCCATTGTGTCCTTACGTTCAGTTTGGTTGTCTCGGTTTCAGCAGCAATCAGCGCGTGTCACTTCGACCAGACGCCGCCGATGCCCAGTCGGTCGTTGCATTGTGTTTTGCCGTCGGAAACTCACACGGTTAATTGCACAACGGACAAGCATAGAGTTATACAAGTCAATCCGGCACCGTTTGAGGTTTGGGTGCCTGTCGGCTATCCAACTGTTCTTCCCTGCTATGCCAAACAATACGCCCGAGCCTTAGGAGAACACCCGGTCAATTTGTGTTGGGTTAGTCTGCGTCCAGAACTAATACTTCGTCTTCCGGACTGGCCAGGACAGTGGTGACCCTTGCTTCATTTTATTTTCATGTCTGTACAATGTACATAGTGGGATACAGGGTCCGTCAAAGAAACAACGCAGCAGATTTTCCGCTCTAGCACCGTAAATCTCAACCGATTTGAATCAATCGTTTTTGAACGAAAGATAGATAAATTTTTGAAAAAGTTATGAAATTTTTATTAACATACACTACTTAAGATGCATTTTGGGAGAAAGCAGCTAGAAGGGGCAAGCAGGGTCATCTTACGGATCGGATCCAGCTGATATTAATATCTGTTAAAATAGAGCTCAATCGAAGACCAACGGTGCATGCCCGGCCACCAGCAACCCCTGGAACCGGAGCTACAAAACCTCAAAGTTGGGTTCGGCAGGGATTTTCGGGCTCATTTTCTGGTGTATGACAGTCTCCATTCATACTATCACCTTTCACCTTCATTCGTTTCTTATGCTTGGATCCCGACTTGCATATCGTTTTGTAGCTGTTCCAATGGCCTTTCATATTCTGGTACTCCTGTTTCCAGCTCGCTGGTTAGCAACATATTCACCTAGAACTACGAAATTGCCGCAAAATGAAACACCGTTTTTTTCGAAAAATCTTTATAACTTTTCGTGCAAAGGTCCTGCCAAGATAATGTTTTAACGAAAGTTAGGCATACATAGTTGATCAAACAAAATGAGCGCTACTAAAGTGTGCTGTTAGGGGCAGTGGGTGTTTTGGCCTCTCAAAAGTGTTCGAAAAAAACTTTTTCCGGAAAGCTTAATTGTTAGCAAGTCCAACAGAATAATAAAAATCGCTCTTGTTCATTGTCAAAATCACTGTTTTGATTTTGAGGGCAAATATCTCAGGAACTAAGCAATGTACCTATCTTAATGAACATTTCATTCAATAATTTATTTATCTCTCATTTAAAAAAGGTTTACCAAAGTTGAGATATACGGTTGCTATAGCGAAAAATCTGCTGGGTTGCTTTTTTGACGGACGGACACTGTACGTACGTACGACGGACTACATCTGCTATTATGGAAACGAAGATGAAATTGGTTGTAGGCGGTTTTCGATTGACAGACGGTCGGGCAATTTGTCGTTAGGCAGTGCTCAGGACGAATGGCCGAGAGCAGACCAAGGACCGTACGATTGTCACGTGAAGACGTCGACCGGCGCCGAATTCGTGTCCCGAGTGATTTTACGTGCGTGGACAGCAGATCAGAGCTGAGTCAAGTGCTGGTTTAATTTTAGATGTGCAGAATTGTAGGAATCTCCACGGCAATCCCTGTACGTTTGGCGGAAACTGTCGATTAGAGACTGCAAAGGATGCGAAATTGCGGCTTCTGCACTGCGACTGCGTTACTCAGTACACCGATCCTGTCTGTAAAGGTACGTAAGCTTCCATCGTTTAACCCAACTGCACACGTCTGTGTTGTAGCTCTGGCGCTACCAAAGAATCAGTCATTCAGCCAACAACTTATGTTTTACGCGCCCATTATTTTCTTCTTGCTCTTTCTGATCGTCGGTTTCTTCGCCTATTTGATTTTTAAGGATAGAAGGTGACACTTTTCATTAGAATGCGAACTGGTATTGGGTGTATTGGTGTGTGTGTGTGTGTTTCAGGTATTGGGTTTTTAGCTCCAATACCCAATACTAATTGGGACCTGTAAAAATTCTGCTTACACCACTGGAATGTACTGTACCTGGTGCCTGAAATTCAATTTTTGACACAGCTACGCAAGTATTGGGTATTGGGCATTGGTGGTTTGGTTTCCTTATTAGGATTGGGTATTGGGTATTTCAGGTACAGTCTGTGTTGTTCGCGGTCTAGTTTTCATGTTTTCACTGCAACCATCGTTTCGTTCCACTGTTGCAGGACCAAAGCCAAGACTAGCGCCAAATTTACTGCCAAGACAAAACCTGCACCGAAACAAGCTGAACCTTCTGTCTGACTGATTAACTTCATACTGTGCTGTATGTAGAACGTATCAACTTGTATGAACAGAACTAATGCTCTATTACTGATAATAATAATCCCAATCTTACTGTACTTATGTACCGTAACTAAAAGATAACTTACAGATGACTCGTCATCATCCAGTCGATGCACAAACGATAATGATAATGATGATACGTACACGAAACCGCAAAATCATTTTCCAACAGGCAATTTGCGTTTACTGTAGTAGTTTGTTGTTACGTACGTGTGCAAGTTTGGTGTGCGGTGTCTAATGTGTCATGTTTTTGCTGGTGGCAAAAATCCTTCTTATAATTTCCCAAATGCCAGTAGTCAGAGGACAGCCGTCACCGTCTAATGAGACCAATCTGAACTGGAGTGAGTGTTGTTGGTTTGCATAGAGAAAACTGTTTTGCGTTGCAGCAGCAGTTAGTGCCTGTAATTTCAATGAGAGGGAGCCGATATTCAAGCGATCGTCGTTCTGTCTGCTAGCAGGACCAACTTCGATCAACTGTACAAAAGGAGAGCACCGAATCATCAAAGTCAATCCGCAACCGATGCAGGTGTGGGTGCCGGTCGGCTATCCGGTCACTCTGCCTTGCCAGGCCTTCGACTATGCACGACACTTGGGAGAACATCCCTTCGATTTATGCTGGATCAGCCTGCGACCAGAACTGAAAGTTCGTCTTGCAGCTACCCCGGGCCAATGGTACTGGTACGTCAGTGAGCTAACGCACTTTTTTCTATTGTTGCAGGCGTTTCGCTATTGACAAAAGCAAAGGAACGTTATTTTTGGGCAGCGCTCAAGATCAGCGGCCGAGAGCAGATGCAGGACCCTACGAATGCCACGTTAAGGCCTCAACCGGGCGAGAATACGTATCCAGAGTCATTCTGCGTAAGTACAGTTTCCGTTGTTCAAGAGCAGACATGGGCAAGGGGGACTGAGGGGGTTGACCCCCCAGTTTCTATTATACCCCCCTCAAGCCGCCGCTACCCTCACAGAAACTTTTTGGAAGAATTTTATATAGAAAAGTTAGGATAAAGTATGCCTAGATTTAGATGTAAATCAACTCAGAACAGCATTAACGAAAAATACGCCAAAACCTAATTTTAGCCAAAAATCGGACTTTTTTGCTTACCATCCCGTCAAACCCCTCATCCCATCTCAGGATTTGAAAATTTGTCACCCCTTCAACCGAAATGCTAGCCATGTCTGTTCAACAATAATTGAATTTTTTGAATGCTGAGAAAATCGTAGTACTGCTGTGGCGTGGCGAATCCAAGATTTAAAAAACAGTGTGGTAAATCAAGAAGAAAGTTCTGAACGTTTAAAAAACTGACTTTTTCTTATGAATTTTGCTTCTGATAGCTAAATTAGCATAAATTATTGTAACATGTCGTCGTCGTATTAACAACTATCATTATCAGAAATGGATATCAAGACGCCCTAGTGTACAGTATAGGCTATTGACTGAGCTGAACAAATGTTACAACAGTCTAAAAAGTCTAAACAAATTGTAATCTTTAGTGATTCAATCGAAGACATTAATTTCTCATTGTTTTCTTGACACCTTGTGAAAACTTTAAAAACTCTACGCTCACCGGCATGCGGCATTCAATCGTAGTAATAGCTGTCTGCTCTTCACAGTGTACATCAATGAAAATGAATAAATTTTTAGCAAAAAATCTAAATTTTGTCGTGGCTTCTTCAGCTGACTTTACCTGGGTCCCTTTCAGTATTATGCATGTATTCGGAGCAACAGTACTTTACTGTATTTCAGACGTTCAGACTTGCACCAATCTTCACGGGGACCCTTGTCAATTTGGAGGCGACTGCAGACTGGAGACTGTAAACGGTTCTTGGATAAAGATTCTAATGTGTTCCTGTGTCACCCAGTACACCGGTCCATTTTGTCGCGGTCCGCAGCCTATTCCAACTAATTCATGCCTGTGCAACTGTATTTTCAGATTTGGTTGGCAATTCCCTCGAAATTTTTGCACTAGAACTCAAATTTTACATACCGATCTTCTTTTTCTTGCTAGCACTGGGCACTGGTTTTGTTGTCTACTTAAACATCAAGGATAAGAGGTTTGTGATCGCTGGAAAGCGCACCATGACCATGGCTAACGTACACAGTTCTGTTGTAGAAGGAAACCCAAGATCAGTACCAAGTTCACTGGAAAATCAAAACTCACGTAGCGCAGCGCAGGAACAACTAATTTTAATTTTTCTGTACGTGATCTGCTTTCGAAACTGTTGCTGACTACACTGGTATTGCTACCATTGAACAAAAGCTATCTGTCATGACTGTTTCTTTCACTGTGCCGCTTGGAAAAGTTGGCGTTTTGTGCTTAGCCCTGCTAGCTTTAGCTACGCTACGCTGCCGTGCCAGGAATTTGACTCTCACTTGGCGCTCGGCATGTGTAATCGGTTTTTATAGTGGCGCGCCATTCAAAACAGCTGATCGATTTGAGTGATAGGCAGCGTCGCTTCCTGATTGGTGGGTAACTGGTGTTGGGCGGAGTCCGCCCGTCTGCATCAGCTGCTCTGCCAGTCCCGCCACTCGCTGCCCCTCATAGACGTATCTGGCAGGGCCCTCTGTCTGGTCGCTCCTACAAGCCGTCACACCAACACCGTCTCCATGGATGCATAGTCGACCTGTCCACTCTGCGGGAATGCCGAGGTAGTCTAGCTTTTTGTGTCATGTCTCCCTCCTTTCAGAACGTAGCCACTGACTGATTCGGCTTCTTCCTCGCAACGTTCGCGCTTCAGTGAGTGCTGTCAGCCGAACGACGGAAATAAATAAAAATGAAGTTAAGAGATGCAATGTAGGTGTAGCGAAGTGAGCGCAGTTTAAGTGGCATTGAAGAGCGAATGTGATTGCGCGCGCTTTCGTTTCCTGTCTTCGGTGACCTTGACGTTCCAATGCTTTGTTTTGGCGCGCCTTTCAACTCTGCTCATTAGATATTAGTGGTCGGTGGTCTTTGAGGTGTGTCAGGGGAGAAGCAGGCGACAAGCTGAGAGCTGATTGCGGTCGGCGGCGGTGGTTGTAGGCGGGCAGGTGCCCTGCAAAGTTATGCCACCTTGCCGTGGGAGCCGTAAGACGCGCCAAATCCCATAGGTCGACCTGGCAAACAAACCCCGACCCCAGGCCTCTTTGTGTGACCCCAGCGAAATTGGCGCGCGCCGCAATAATGAGCATTGTGCGTGCCCGGCAGACCTGCTTGCGCAATGGCTGCGGACAAGCTCGAAAACAACTCCTGAGCGGTCGGCGACTGGATTTGGCTGTTTGAATGCGATGCACAGGCGCGCCTGCCCTATCACCCGTTCTAGTGGGTAGGTATATGACGGTGTTGTAAATGCGATCAGCTGTTTGTTTATCAGGCGGGCCAATGGCGCTCGAATGCTACGCCTCTTTTGGCGCCCGATCCCGGCGTTCGTATAGCGGAAGCATAGACAAGGTGCATGCACAGATGCCCGAGCATCAAACCAAAATAATTAGCTGTTGACAAACTGCAGTGTGCCTGCTGCATCCGCGCCAATAATGCATTGGTCACATTTATTCCCGCCTGCTGCCCTCTCTGGCTTATCTTTGTTTAAATCAACCGATCGGTCGGGCCCCCACTGACCACTGCACTATATCTGCCACTGTGACGATGGGTTTCAGAGCCAACAAGACGAGAAAACCCGTCAGAAAGCAGTCCCAGCGAGAGCACAAGTCCGTTGACCTACAGAAGCCTAAGAAACGCAAGGTCCAGACCAACGAGGTAGAAACGTCCTCAGCTCTTCGTAATACATGTATCAGTCAGTCGAAAGTGTGTTTTCTAGACGGCTTCAATGGAGAACTGCGGCCAGCCACCGGCCAAGAAATGTTTCGAACACGATTCGGTGCGGCAACAGAGCTGGATGTTGAGTGCGGGACCCAGCTGTGTGTCTTCGATCTACCGTCCCTTCTTCAGTCAGCATACGTCTGTTGCCGCCAGTAGACACGGCTTCGGGCATCCTTTGCAGGTACACGGGCTCTGAGTGCTGGGCATACTTAACGCACACCACACTACTTTCAGACTGTAAACGGCGCTTCCATTGAGCCCTCGTGCAGTGGGGCCGATACGCGCTCCAGCTTAGAGTGGAGCATCAACGCTCAGTTCCGATGCAAGCCACCGGCCAAACCGGAGAAACTGGGACTGCGCAATAACACTCCCACTCTTCCCTCTGCTGGCTGGAGCAAATCTACTGATGTGTGTGAAGCTAGCCCAAACTGATTTGTCGGACTGTTAAGCAGTGCATTGTTTAGGTGTGGAATTTGATGTGCTGGAAGGACAGCGTGTACGGTCGCAACCCTCAACTGTTCCAGAAACATCCGCAGATACAGCCTAGAATGCGCGCCATATTGCTTGATTGGCTGACTGAGGTGTGTCTGTTTGTTTGCTGAGAAGAAAGCTGATCACCAGAGTTTCAGGTGTGCGAAGTGCATAATCTGCATAGAGAAACCTACTACTTGGCTATTGATTTCATCGACCGGTTTTTGTCCAACCAACGCGACATTCCCAAGATGAAGCTGCAACTGGTGGGCGTCACTGCTTTGTTCATTGCGGCAAAACTCGAGGTATCAACTTGTTCTCTCTCAGATTTGTGCGGTATCAGCTAAGGTTTAGGAAATCTACCCGCCCAAACTCAAGGACTTTGCTTACGTAACGGACGGTGCTTGTGAAGAGAGCGAAATTCTGGACATGGAAATGATAATGCTCAAAGTAGAGTGGTTTGGCTGGGTTTCCACTCACAACCATGGTCGTTTCAGACACTCAATTGGGCCTTGTCGCCAGTGACAGCCATCCACTGGCTCAGTACGTACCTGCAGGTGGAGGCCACTACGTGTGGAGGAGGGGATCAGTGTCGCAGGAATCTGTTCGGTCAAGTTCGGTCGCGTCACGAGTTCGCAGTGGGTCGGTTGGATCGGTTCCACTTCATTCAGCTGAGTCAGGTGAGTGAGAGCCACCGAGCCAGCTGACTGCTCAGGTGTCTGTTGATGGTTGTTAACCTATAGTCCCGAGGCATAAGAAACCGGATGGTGGCGGCCCATTTAAAAGTGATTCTTGAGCCGACCTTGGGCGTCGAGAGCCGGTCTGTGTTGTGGGACGGGCGCCGATACAAATGACAGCCATCTGGTGGCAGTCTTTGTCCTTTGACCTCTGCCTTCCCGCCACCATTCCTCTGTTCAAACTGCCCTCTTAACTAAATTGTTACGGCCCGGTTTGAAACTTTGAATGCTGATTATAAGTTGTAAAGTTGAACTTGTTGGCGCCCTTGTGTGTCTGATTCAGTCGACCCGTTTTACTATCACCCAAACGAGTACTAATTGACCGGTAGCGTAGGCCCTCGGGGACTAGATCAAATCTGCTCCACACCGATCGGACCTAGCGGCCTAGGGGTGGATCTTGTTCGAAAGCAGTTTTTAGCGCGTATTTTCTTTGTCGTCGATTGTCCGGTGGGTCAGTGTCTCAAGGACTCTGACCGGCTGGTGCATGAGTGACACTCAATTACCTGTCTGTTAGACTCGTAATTGTATTTAGAGGTCCTTGACAGATTGTGTCGTCTGTGGTCTGTCGTCACACATGTTATCTTTTCTTCAGTTAATCGATCTGTGCATGATGGACATGGGCGCCCTCGGTTTTGCTTACAGCGTCATCGCTGCATCCGCCCTCTTCCTAATGCTGCAGCAGTCGGCGCTCGCTCTCACCGTCTCCGGTTCGTTGGTTCTGTGCTGACTGAGCTCACTCAAGTCTTTGTTGCAGGCTTCGACTGGCAACAGATCGCCCCCTGCGTTCACTGGATGCAGCCGTTTGTTCGCGTAGTGCGTCAGCTGCCTGAAGTGGAGCAAAAGCTGATCATGGACGTTGCTGAAGACGACCAACACAACATCCAGACACACACCTTCTCACTGGAACATTACGTACAAGTCTTTTGTTGGCATACCTACCTATTTGTTGGGTGGCTGATAAGGGACAATGTATCTTCTACGTGGTTTAGGGTTAATCCCCCAGCTCAAAAAACTAACCCTGGCATTTCGTACCCGTTCGCCATTTTGTTGCCAGAACGCAGAGCGAAATCTACGGCGTGTTCCCAGTTCCGACTTTCCCAATTCCGACTTTCCCAGTTCCGATGTTCCCAGTTCCGACTTTCCCAGTTCCAACTTTTCCCAGTTCCGACATTTCCCAGTTCCGACTTTCCCAGTTCCGACTTTCACGTTCCACTTTTCCCAGTGCGACGTTCCCAGTTCCGACTTTCCCATCCGATGTTCCAAGTTCCGACTTAAGCAATAACAGTCACTATATTTTATACAGACAGGACTCTGGTAAAATATACAAGACATGTAGCTCTATGTTTAGGCTTAGGTTCATGTTTAGCTAACGAGTTAGGGTCAGATTAACGAGACAGGCCTGACTGTAGCGCTCAGGCCTTAGCGCTTAGCATATGTTAATAGATTCAGGCTTAGACTTAGGTAGACCCTTGACTTGGGAGTTAGGATTAGGGGCCTGACATAAAGCTTAGGTTCAGACTAGGATCTTAGCTTAAGCTTTTGGTCACGCTAAGACTTACGGGTAGGTACCGATGCTTGGCAATTCGTATGGCCTCCAAATTCGTACATACGATGGCTTAGGTTCAGGCAAGTCGGAACTGGGAAAATCGGAACTGGGAAAATCGGACCCTGCTGAAATTCAAAATTCAAGAACCCTAAAGCCGATAACTAACATCTGTGACAAAAATTTTCGATGTGTTCTGATTAAACTTCAAGTTTGGAGTCAGATTTTGAATTTTCCTCAAAACTTAGCAATTTTGGCCACCAAGCACGTGCTGAGGCTGTCGCCGATGATGAACGATGACAGTTGTGGTTTGCAGGATTTGGCTCAGAATTACCAGCAGGAGCAGTTGGTTACTCAAAGAAAGAGTCCAGTCTTTGCCAGCAGGTACTCTATTTTTCCCACTCCGCCTCCCAGTGACGAGCGTCCGAATGTCTGCGGGAACAGAGTTGCTGACGGCTTCATGACGCCTCAGTGACTTTGTTTGTCTGTTGATTTTCTTCGTGGCCATAAGTCAGGTGCTGACAAGATTCTGTACGTGTTTGTACAAATCGACGTTCCTGTGCTGTCTGTAAATGTTAGATTATTGGTTTCTGCGGTTTGAATAGTATTGGACGGGCGAGTAACTTAATGCGACAGTAATGTGTTAGAGGATGCCGATATTTGTGAATTTGGCACTATTTGAATGGTTCCTAGTCTGTTTTGATATGAAGAGTTTGTATGTAAAGACAGATGTGAGGTGGTGTCTGTGCGCTTTACCTGACGTTCTACTGTCTGATCTCTGTTGCTCAAAATTCTTTTAGGCGTTCCGGTATGTTTCCTCTGTATGCGTGTTCACTTGGCAAACATATCACTGCCATCTTCAGTACACTGCCTGACATTTTGTGACAATAAAATTTCCCAGTTCAATTTGTTTTCAGCTTATGGTTCGTGCGGAACCTGGACAGTATAAGTGATTTTTAGCCGAAAATGTCTTTCTTTAGGTGGTGTTCGCCCGTTTTCTGTTTGAAACAGTAAAGGTGGGTTTATACTTCGTCCGCACGGACAAGCGGACAGGTTGTCCACGCAGCAGTTTATACTTTGGCGGAGCGGACACGAGTGTCAGCCAGACGGTTTATACTCTGTCCGCGCGGACACAAAATCGGTGTCAGCGCGTGTCCGCTTCTGTCCGCCGAGCGAGTTGAAAAATTTCAACTGACACTTTGTCCGCGTCGCTATTAGTGCTGTTTGAGCTTGTTGTATTGTGAGTCTGAGTTCACAATTTTATCACGTTTGACGTAGCGGTTGCGGAGCTGTTAGGATTAGGTAAAATTAAGAGAAAAACAACAAAAAAGAGACGGTGCAAGAACATTGTACGTACTGTATGTTTGGCCTATCGATCAAACTGAAATCATGGCAAGTTTCTGCAGCGGCTGCACCAATTTGAAATTGTAAAAGCTTCTAACCCACTGTCTGACTGTTGCAGACACCTTTGACAGCATGAGCCTAATCGACAGACAACGTGATTAATGATAGTTTCGTAGTAGTATATACGTGATAGAGGGCCGGAAAAAAGGCCCTGCGTTTTCTGGAAGGTGGTAGAATGGATGTGAAGTCACTTCTGAAAATGATTGCAATTTGGCTGGCATCTGACCGGACGGCCGAAGGGCTATGGGCTGGCTGGCAAGTGTCCATACTGTACATTGGCCGGAAAAATTCAGGGCTTTTTGGCGAGGGGTTAGAGGGTTTAAATTCGCTTTCCCAAAATTTCGGAGGGGTATGGGCCGTTGGGGGTATGGCCATTCGCGTATGAGCAGTTGAGAGGGTCTGAGTGGTTTTTGGTGGTAGCGCCTGCGGACGAGGGGGCTATGGTCGGCGAGGGGGTTAACCTCCTAACCCCCCGGCCAATGTATGGAAGTGTTGACTAAAACACATACAGACATCAGGTCATCCACCAAAGCAAGAGTGGGTTGGGGGTCTGAAGCCCAAATTCTAGGGCGGTTGGGCACGAAAAACGCTCAAAAATCGCAATTTTTCGGCTATAAAAATCCTCAAAAATCTAATCTCTAATTTGGGCTCAATTACAGCTAAAAACTGCTGTTTTACAGCGGATTTTAGCAATTTTTGTGTCTGAAACTCTAAAAAAATTAAGAATCTGAGAAATCCAAATCTAAGAAAAATTGGAAGGGGGTCGGAAAAATGGTTTCAGAGGGAGGGTCCCGGATCAGGGGGTCTGGGACCTAAATTGGGTGGGGTGCAGACCCTGGGACCCCTTGTTACATGTATGCTAAAAAGAGTCACCGAAATGACAATTGCTACTAACTAACCAAAAATGTCGAGAAAGTTCAGCGGAAGGGGGTCGGAAAAATGGTTTCAGAGGGAGGGTCCCGGATCAGGGGGTCTGGGACCTAAATTGGGTGGGCTGCAGACCCTGGGACCCCTTGTTACATGTATGCTAAAAAGAGTCACCGAAATGACAATTGCTACTAACCAAAAATGTCGAGAAAGTTCAGCGGAAGGGGGTCGGAAAAATGGTTTCAGAGGGAGGGTCCCGGATCAGGGGGTCTGGGACCTAAATTGGGTGGGGTGCAGACCCTGGGACCCCTTGTTACATGTATGCTAAAAAGAGTCACCGAAATGACAATTGCTACTAACCAAAAATGTCGAGAAAGTTCTGCAAATTTGGTTTCCAAAAATACAGTGTCTCACCAAAGTTTGGGGGGTGCGAGTGGCCGTAGGGGGTATGCGCTGACTGGCAAGTGTTAAGAGCGATCGAAGATTGAGGGGTGGTGCGTATAGGCATCGGTTCGGCAGGTTATGGAGTATGGCCACCCAGACCCAGACTCAGACCCATGTACGTACTACATACAATGTACGTACTAAGTGATACATTGCATAGTAGACATGTGGCAGAGTGCTGAAGTGGGATGCCACCTTTGAGCTCTGATGTCTTTGAGCTATGTACCCCTTCAGGCCGACTCTACCGTCTCTAGCAAATTTTAGTAGATTTTTGTGCAGGAAATAATTATAAAATATAGGTATTTATAAAATATTATGCGTAGAAAGACTTTCTTATGCTGTTGTTGAGTTCTACGTACAATGTACCTACGCATGTGATAAATTATGCATAGTTCTTCATCTGCATGTATAAAATCGTGTCTCTTACTGCATTTTCAGCAGACAGGCACCCTCGCCTCCAGTCAATGTCTGCATACATAGCTTTTTTACCTTCAAAATTTTACACCATTTAGTTCAGTAGCGCTTAATCGTAAGTCTTTGGAATTTGGAGTAAACTTGATAAATTTATGTCTAACATAGCAGTGTAGACATCAGGTTTGAACAAAACGCATGTGATATGTTTGGCGTTGAGTGTGTAGTTGCGCCAGCTAGCAAATACACACCACTTGTTGTATAGACAACCGCGATAGGCTACCGTAACCATGTACACGCCAGACATTGTATCGTAGCGCCGTGTGATTAGTTTGCCCGCTCGCCCATTGTTCTCTAGAACATTCTCACTCTCTCCGTCTGGCTGTCTGGCGAGCGGTCGTGTCAATTATTCTCCTGTATTTAATTATATTGTTGGAGGTAAAAAGTTGTTGTTGATCGGCTGCCACAGAAAGCAACAGCTACTACCGAGACCGCAGAGGAAACCAACAATATATCAACTGGCGACCAACGGTGGCATTCGACGATCGCGGAAGAAAGAAAAAAGAAGATTTTCGACGCCTACTGCCAACCCGGCGGTAGCGAAAAAGAAGAGTTTCTACAACTACCGCCAACCAGGTGGTAGCGACCAACGAAGCTTTTCTACTGCTACTACCAGCCCGGTGGTAGCGAAGAGGACGATTTCTACAACCAGCTTGGCACAGATCATCGGTTGGTGTCGCCTACACTAACCTACAGGAGGAGGCACAGTCAGTGAGTATTTTCCTACGTGTCTTCTTCTTTCTACGTTCCGGCCGGTGGTGGACAGCCACCGCCTTTTCTACGACCTGCCTACAGACGTTGCCGACTGCTACGTTGGTTGTACGTGCTGTAGCGCCGGTCTCTCTTCGAATTTGCGCCGACCTGCCTACACACGGTACCGCCTACTCCTACATTCGCGGCTGTACGTGTGGTAGCGCCGGTCCTCTTCGAAATCGCGTCAACCTGCCTACACACGGTACCGCCTACTCCTACATTGGCTGTACGTGTGTTAGCGCCGGTTCTCTTTGTTCTACAGTGCGCAAACCTGTCTCCACACGTCAGCTGTACGTGTGGTAGAGCCGGTTCTCTTCGAAAACACAACGACAGCTACTGGATTGTGGCTGTCACTTGTCTACGTGCCAGCAGCTACAAATCGTCACTGCCGCGATGTCCAACCGCCGGGCACACATCCCGGCACCTCAACCTTATTGGCAGACAGTCGACGACCATCCACCTCTCAAATGGCCACTCTGGGAGCGGCTATTCAACGCGTTTCTCACTGGCCTGGACGCAACCAGGGACAACACAGCGAAATTGACGGACATCGAGAAGAACGACTTTCTTCTCTCGTTTTTGGGGACAGCCGCGCTTCCCCAATTCGCCAGTCACCCTGTGTTCAACGCCGATCCAGATGCCAGTTTCGAGGAGTTCCTGGCAGCCGCCCGGGAGACTTTCTACAGGCCTGTCAACCCGGTACGGGCCCTGTTCGACTTTATGCAGCACTCACAAGGGTCTACCGAGTCAGTCACTGAGTACATCCGCGTACTCAGGACCTTGATCCAGCAGTGCACGTTCCCTGTCGACCAGGGGACACGACGCATGGAGGAACGCACCTTAATCGACTACCTGCTAGCTATACAACTGGTGCGCGGCCTACACAGCCGTGCTACACAGGAGAAACTGCTCGCCCTCGATGCAGTGGATTTGGACAAATTCACTGCACTCGCATTGGCAGATGAGAGCGCCAAAAAGGATGCTGCAAACATGGCACCCGGGTCATCGCAGATCAGCGCTACCTCACACCACAGGTACAACCGGGGCAAGGGACCTAGCTCCGCGCAGCACACAGGACCCAGACCTATGCCGGTACGCCCCAGCACCGCAGCCAACCGTCAGACAACCAGCAAGAGAGTCTGCCGGCATTGTGGAGATTCCTCTCACGCAGACAGCAGGGATTCCAGATGCCGTGCCAGAGGCCAAACCTGCAGCAACTGCGGCAAACAGGGACACTTCCAGCGAGTGTGCAGGAGCAACCCGTCCTCCACCTCGCGCCCTGCCGCCAAACAACAGTGCCGGACCACTCACCAGGTGCGCAGCAATCACAAAAAGGGCCGGAAGAGTGTGAATGTCATGCACACTCAACCACCTTATTGTGAGATCTACATCGCCTCTACCGACGATGCTCCTGCCAAACCACTGCGCCTGATGGTCGACACCGGCTCGGACGTCACTGGTATCACTCGGGACGAGTTCCATAAGTACTTTCGAGCGACGAGACTGCAGACGGCCGACCACATCCTCAACTTCGATCAGTCGGAAGTGGCTATCGAGGGACAATTTCCTGCTCAACTTTCCTTCCAAGGACGGACTGCCAACGTGCCAGTGTATGTGTTTGGCGACTCCTGCAACAATACACTGGGCATGGATGCAATGCGTGCTCTGGATCCAGTGCACATCACTATCCAGTCAAAGAGCAGCACTGTTAGCGCAGTCACCCGGTCCAGCTCACCAGAGGATGTCAATGACGGTGCTCCCGCCAGCAGCGCGCCACCAGCAGATATCTCTGACGTCTCTACCCCTACGCTACCTGCTAGGGATACCGGAACATGGAAGAAAGCAGGATTGCTGCCGCTGCTACACAGCTTTCCTAAGCTCAGCCCTGCGCAGAAGTTCTTCGGACACCGACCTCGTTTGGGCTGGGAAGTCTACCGACAACCCCGCAAAACAGCTCAAAAAGAGGAAGGAGGGGAGGACATGCAGTCGCGGCAGAGACAACAGCAGTCAAACCAACGTGCTACTAGCAGCTCAGGACCAACGTTCACTGTTGGGCAGAAGGTGCGCACCAAACGGCCTCACACGCCCAAAGGACTGAGTCCCTGGAGCGGCAAAGTACTGACTGTTCTGAAGGTGCTCGGCAAATTCAACTACCTGCTGTCGGACAAGCAGAAGTGGAACGGGCGCAACCTACAACGCGTTGCCGACCGGCCGGGACCGACTGTCTACGAAGCTGAGGCGACCGCGCCAGAACCAGCTCAGCCCCGACCACAACGACGACACCACCCTCAGCGGAATCGTCAACCGCCAGACCGCCTAGGGGACTGGCACTACTACTGACTGACGTTTCCGCTTCAAGAAGAAAGAAGGTGGTTGATATGTTTGGCGTTGAGTGTGTAGTTGCGCCAGCTAGCAAATACACACCACTTGTTGTATAGACAACCGCGATAGGCTACCGTAACCATGTACACGCCAGACATTGTATCGTAGCGCCGTGTGATTAGTTTGCCCGCTCGCCCATTGTTCTCTAGAACATTCTCACTCTCTCCGTCTGGCTGTCTGGCGAGCGGTCGTGTCAATATTCTCCTGTATTTAATTATATTGTTGGAGGTAAAAAGTTGTTGTTGATCGGCTGCCACAGAAAGCAACAGCTACTACCGAGACCGCAGAGGAAACCAACAATATATCAGCATGTTCAATTAAATTCAATTATTTTTTCTTTTTTTACTATTTTCAAAAAATATTCTGTCAGCCGCTGACACTACGCGGACACAAGCGGACACCTGTCCGCGCGGACATGTGTCCGCGCGCGGACATGGCGGAGGGTGTCCGCGCGCTGACGTGTCCGCGCGCTGACAACATCTGTGTCCGCGCGCGGACAGCGGACAAAGTATAAACCCACCTTAAAGCAGAAATCTGATTTTCCTAATAACGGTATAAGAGATTCTTCAGAAGCTTACCTAAAACAATGTAACAAAACAGTTAAGAGTAAAAGATGTGGCATCGCACAGTCTAATTTTTGAGTAATACTAAAGAACGTGGCCTAAAAACTAAATCCGGCGTTCAGGTCGATCTTTCTGATTAAGTGGTAACAACTTTAAAATCGGTGTTGAAATATAGTCTGTGAACGCCTGATTTAGTTTAAGGCCACGTTCTTTAGTCTTCCTAAAAATTTGACTGTGCGATCGCACATTTTTTACTCTTAACTGTTTTGTTACATTATTTTAGGTAAGGGGCGTGCAGAAATTACGTAATGATATTTTTGCCCATTTTCGGAACCCTCTCCCCCTGATAATCGTCCGTAATAATTTCCTGACTCCCCTCCCCTAATTACAACGCACCAGCCGCACCAACCTTGTAAAAGATCGAGTCGATAAGTGCTATACCCTTATAAACTCTTAATAAGATGTCAAAGGACACTGTTGCCGTTTAGCATTTTAAAAATTGGACAGCACTAAACGGTAGTTACCTTCTCTAATCTAAACGTTAATCTAAGTAAAATTGAGGAAATGTAAGCCCAAACGGCTTCAAATCGAGACTACAGTACATGTACATGCACTGTACGTCAAAACAACTAAAATTATGGCCACTTCAGTGATTTCTGCACTTTAAAACAATGACGTTATGAAGTCGCCAACCCTCCTCCCCTCTGTGATGATTAATAATCATTTGGCGAACCCCTTCCCCCTCATGCGATTACGTAATTTTGCACGCCCCCTAAGCTTTTGAAGAATCCCTTATTATATGTACTGTAGGGTTATTTCTCGGCCATACTGTACGTACCATTAGCCCTAAATAGGTTTCCGAACCTTTTATACTCGACTGTACGTAATCCAAAAAACTAAGCACCCTACCACTTTGCGAGGTTTACAAGATCCTCCCTGTTCTGCCAACTACAATGCACTTGGTCTCCGGCAGCGCGAGAATTTGCCTTTGGCGCTGTTACAGTAGTTCATCAGCATCACGTGAATAGAAGAAATACAACAATAGGGTTCTCGAATTCGAAGCAAAATAAAAAATGTCTTTCGGAACTCCTGTTCCTTTCGTTAGGGTTATGTTCGATTTTTACGCATGGTTCTATGCTTCTGTAGCGCTGTGCTGCCATGGCAAACGTTCTGTATTTGTCATAACCTTCTACAATGCGATACAGTTAGCCAGATATACTATTTCTCGCACCGTGCGCGCTTCTAGTCCCAACTCTTGCAGAGAATAAGTTAAAAGACATCACACAGTAGGGTTCTAACAATCCGGATCGAATTTTTTAAGTTTTTTCGAGAATTTTGTAGGGATTTATTACGTTTCAGAATAAAATAACTACCACGATACGATTAGCAGTGTTACGACGTTACAGGTTCATTCAGCTCAAAGAATTCGGACTGGTGATCCTTGTTGCCAATTATTTAGCAGAATCAGAACTATATCAACGACTCTTAGTGCGTAAAAAGCAATGGTACTATCACAGACAGGCCGATTGAAATTATTTTTGTGGATCCCAAACTACACATCCTACCAATTAGGCAGAGCTGGTCTCGGCGATTCCTCCCACTTGTCAGCTTCGAGCCCTGATGCTGCCCAGCCCATGCCTGTTGTCTTCTGCAACGGCTCATCAGCTGGAATTAGAAACGATGAGCGCAACCAGCAACTTTAATAGTACCAAAAGAAACAGATTTATTCTTTTCCTTTGTCTACATTATCGATTTTGCTATTCGCTCTGCTCTGGACGTATAGCAGAACCGCTTGAACCATATACGTAGTAGAAGAGAAAAAGCGAAATTTGCTTGCACTGCGCTATTTAGCTGCTGAGTATCCACTCCAAGTTTGCAAGACATCTCGCATCACAAGATTTCTAAACCAAAAACTCGGTGTGGTGTGAGTTTTACGGTACATAGCTGCTCTGGTTCATGGACCATGCCTGGTAGTGTACCATTTGCCCGCCGCTGGTACGCGGAATAGCGGTTTTTATTTAACGCACCGCAAAATCCATAAACCATCTTTGTTGTTGTGGGCAGTTAGTAGTTTACGCACCGTACGCACCGTTCGCACCGTTACGCACCGTACGCACCGTTACGCACCGTTCGCATCAGCAGCGACCCCAATTGGGCGCCGATCTTTCGGAGTGGTGAATTTGCTCAGATCGATCAGAGAACCTTCTATTTCAGCTTGCATTAACAAATTACGCGTTTTGGTGGAAAAGTAGCATGGTGCATTGAATCTTTTAATGAGAAAACATCAGTAAAAACAGAATGTACGGAACAGAAACGGAAATTGTCGCCATCATCACCAGGCCAGGGAGCAGCACCAAATGGAGGGGAAAAGAGCCGATTCAATGAAACCAAAGTGCTTTATCATGGATTTTAGGGCTGCTGCCATATCACTTGACTGATAATCGATAGTTATAAACCAGAGTTCGTGCGGGACCGGAAAAGTCAGCGAGTCATGGAAATTCACATAATTTTAAATAATTTAGGGAATCAGGGAAAATTCAGAGAATTTGGTGTCCGGTCAGGGAAAAATTTGATAGCCGAATCCAAATCGAAGTACGAATCCTGTAAAAGATCGAGTCGATAAATAAGTGCTATACCCTTATAAACTCTTAATATGATGTCAAAGGTCACTGTTGGCTTCAAATCGAAACTACATGCAATGTACTGTACGTTAAAAACAATCAAAATTATGGCCACTTCAGTGATTTCTGCACTTTAAAAAAATTATTACGTAATGAAGTCGCCAACCCCCTCCCCCACCGTAATGATTAGTAGTCATTTGGCGAACCTCCCAACCCCTCATGACATTACATAATTTTTGCACGCCCCAAAGATTTGGTGGTTAGTTAGAGCAGCTTTCTGGTCATTTAGTGTAGTTGCTTTTTCTGTTATGCTTGCATCGTATTAGCTTCTTTCTGTTAGCTGTGGTGCATCTCCCGCACAGTAGCTGTACTGCAGTGGTTTTGTTACTTAGTTTTCTTCCGATATTCTTCCCGAGAATCTACAGTATGTTTAAAAATGCTTTCAAAGCTGCTGTTATCTAAAAGCATTGGAAAGGCGAATTTACCATATTATGCACCATGTATGTATGTACAACTTTATAGGATCGGCTCTGAAAAAGGAAAGGTGATTGGTTGTTTCAAAAATCGGGGTACAATATCAAAAATCAGCGAAACTTTACACCCATCGCTAAACGTCTCAATTTCGTCAGGCAAAAAACGTCTCATGTCGGCACCTTTTCTGATTGACATAGTACCAAAATGGGAGATGATTGGCCGAAAAATTGGACCTGATGGGTTTCGCTGATGGGGCAACCATTAAACTAACAATCCAAATGTTTTTACTTCACGGCTGAGACCAAGGACAAAGTCGATATTGGTGATGCTGTCAGTGGTTCCGCTGCATTGTATGTCCTGTCGAATTGTTATTTTGTTGTTGTAACTTTTTGTCCTTTCGGGCTAGGAGTAGCCAACTGCTATAGAGCAGGAAGAGACAGAAGGTCCGGCAGCCTTCTAAACAACAACCCTCCCCTTTTGCTGTCGGTGGGTGCAAGACAGCGCCGGTTTGGTCCCCATTTATCTACTTGCCATTGCTGACTTTCGACGGCCTGGGTTGGGCTTTGTGTCCACTAGTTCCCATCGCCTCGAAAGGTTTCGAACCCACAAACACACCGCTTCCACGGGTGCCGGGGCCGCCGTAACACACACCTGATTTTTTACGCTTTTTTCTTTTAAAATATTAATACGAGCTGATTTTCCAGCTACTTTTCAACCAAAACGCGTAATTTGTTAATGCAAGCTGAAATAGAACGGTTCTCAGATCGATCTAAGCAAATTCACCACTCCGAAAGATCGGCGCCCTATTGGGGTCGCTGCTGATGCGAACGGTGCGTAACGGTGCGTACGGTGCGTAACGGTGCGAACGGTGCGTACGGTGCGTAAACTACTAACTGCCGTTGTTGTGTTGGTGGAGATTTGGGAAGCACTATGTCGGCTGGCCGGTATCAGCTGAACGCGGCCAGAAGAGCACAGAAAACAGCCGTGGTTTGGTGAGGAGGCTGTGCGTGCCCGTACGTGATTGGAAAAGCGTTTTCTGTTTGTTCGTTGCCTTCCAGTCTGATCTGATTGATTCATCAACCACCATCCATCAGTTCTCGTATCGCTTCAGGCATCTCTGTGTGTGGTAGTAGCTAGTACCTGACGATTGATTGATTGATTGGGAAGATAGATTGGTTTGGTAATTATTGAGGCGAAAGTTAACAATCCAGGTCCCTCAGTGGCCGGCCAAATCGATAGCTGGTCTGGCCGATGGGCCCTGATAACTACTACGTTTACGTTTACGTTTATTCAGTATCAATCGGTCCAGAAACATAGGAAGAGTGATACGAGAGAGAGTACCCAGGCGAAGCACTTACAGATACCCTATTCATTCATAAATCGGTTAAAGTCACAGAAACGCAATAAAAAAGGCATAGTTATTTTGGCACGAAAACACGATACAGAAGAAGACGCAATCACAGAAGCATCTAGAGCGTTCCAGACGTCTACAACACAGTTACAAAAAGAATGCTTTACAAAATCTACTCTACTGTGATTCATATACAACTTTAAAGGGTGTCCGCGCAATGTCAGTAAAGGAGCGAAAGAGAAAAAATCGGCAAAAGACACGTCAACAAGACCATGGACAATTGCATATGTTGTAATCAAATCGCATCTTAACCGTCTGACCTGTAATAGCTCTAACTCAAACAGATCTAATCGTTCTAGATAGGGGCGAGGAGTTAAGCCGCAACGAGCTAGGAGTCTCCTAGTAAAAAACCGTTGAACTTTTTCAACCAAATCAACGTCCTTTCTTAAATACGGTGACCAAACAGGGGTACAGTATTCCAGCAATGGGCGCACATACGCTTTGTAAGCACGAATAAGAGATAAACGACAGTTCGTAAAAAAGCATCTGAATATCATATTCATGACTCTGTACGCTTTGAGTACTTGCTCTTTGCAATACACAGAAAATTTAAGGTCTGCCGTTACAGTTATTCCGAGATCTCTGCATTTTTCCTCACCAACAAGTGGTGTCCCATTTAACATTTTACTGATGCATATCTAGGGTTATTTTTATATTCATTTGGAATTGGAAAATAGGCACTCTGGTGCGTACCCTGTACTGATGCGTCGGTCAGACTAATTACCGATTTGACCGGCCACTGAGGGACCTGGATTGTTAACTTTTACCATTTTTGCTTTTTAATTGAGGTGGCACGACAAGATAGATATGACTGCTCAGCGCGAACGTAGTGAGATATATATTGTCGTTCTTGTAGAATCTGTCGGTAAATTCCAGGAACGAAATAATGCATTGATCGAAAACGCTAGAAAATGATCGAAAAACAGATCAAAGTCAATCATACATGGGCCGGAAAAATGGGTTGGGGGTAGTCAAAATCCGAAAATTTGGGGGTGGGCCTGCCGGTTTGGGGGGGTCGCGGCGTTTTTGGTGGGTGGGGTCAGGAACAAAAGTCGGCTTCAGGTGGATGGGTGGGTGGGGTCGTTTGGGGGGGTCGAGCCCAAGTTGGGGGGTGGGTGGGCAGACCCCCCCGGCCCATGTATGAAGTCAATAAAAAGCAAGCAAAGTTAATCTGAAAATGGAGATTTTCAGGCAAATAAATTTGAAAAGTGATAGGTGGTAAAGATTACTGCGCCACAAGGACGAAATTTTGTCAGAATTATGGGCGGTAGTGGAAGCAGACATGGGCAAAAGGGGCTAAGCGGAGGGGGCCGCCACAACCCTCTGAGGAATTTTTTTGTAGAATTTTGTGTAGAACGTTATGATTAAAGTAAGCCTAGATTGGGTGTAAATGAGCTCAAAGTAGCTTATTTTAACCTATTTTATGGAAAAATAAACCAAAAACTTATATTTTAGCCAAAAATCTGACTTTTTGGCTTACCATCCTTTCAACCCCCATCAGCCGCCGCTACCCCTCTTAGGATGTGAAAATTTGCCACCTATGAGAGCCGAAATGCTGGCCCATTCAATATCTCAAACTTTCGCCAAACGGCCTTTAACTTTACGTGCCCAACTTAAGTTCGCTCTTGTTGAGCAAACTTATACAATCAGATTCGATATGACGTGGGGCCCGAGTGACCCTACGATCAGACTCGTGGGTCCATTTCGCTAGTTTTTATAGTAAAATTTTAAGTTTTGCTAAGGCTGATTTCACAGTTAACCTATAGGTGTGTACAGAAGCGAGTGGGGCAGAGAGGCAGAGGTTATGGCAGAAGAGGAGGAGCAGCTGGAGCGTCTGTATCCTTTCGTGGACCAAGTGAGAACGCCGCTACCGTCTGGGTGGAGCGCCAGAGACAAGTGGCAGTCAATCGGCATTTCGCAGAACAATCTCAGAGTCACCTACAGAGGTGCTGCGTCTACTTGCGGTCTGTCTTCCTAAACTGATGTTTCAGGGCAGGGCAAGAACCACAAAGATGCGGCTGCTGTGCGAGCCACACACCCCATTCCTGCCACCTGCGGTATCTATTACTTTGAAGTGCGAATTGTGAGCAAAGGAAGAGATGGGTGAGTTGTCGGCACCACACTTGACTCACTGTCAGAACGCTTCTTCCAGATACATGGGGATCGGTCTGTGTCAAAAAGACGTCAGTTTGAACCGCTTACCCGGTAAATAGCACTTTCTCTGCGTATTCGCTACACGGGCCTTAGATGTCGGTGTTCGAACTCTGCTAACTTCGGGGAAGTTTTTCGAAGCATTGTGATTCAGTAAAATACCTAATTGTTTTGGTCCATTTATGGGCCGTGGGGGTCGGGGCACACACTCCAAGTTAGGCTCGTCATACCGCACACCCCACCCACCTGAAACAGAATTTTTTCCTAGCCTAGCTAGACCCACCGCCAAAATCGCGGCCACTCCCAAAATCTCTAGGCCCACCCCCAATTTTTGGATTTTGGCTATACGAACCCATTTTTCCGGCCCATGTATGATTGGGACCTTAGAAAATCTTCGAAGTTCGACAGGTGGACGCTTTAGAAAGCCCTTTTCCAGCCAATCAACTATTAGTTGGTAGAATTTATGCGGATGTAATTTCTGGCTTCCTACGTAAGTAGCACACCATCATTAGTTTCTTTCTTCTTTTCTAAAGTTCATAAAATCTATTTTTCCCATTTCTAATGAATTAGACACTAAATGTGATTTTTTAACCAAACTAAGCAGGTTTGGGGCGTCAGGTATTGGATTGGATATAGAGTGTTTCTGGTATTGTTCGCACTCTGCTATCTATCAGTACCCGGAATTGAAATATGCACAGTGATCTTCAAGAAGTGAGGAAAACGAATGACGGTTGAATGATGGTTGTTTGTGACAGATTTTCTCCGGTACCTGTAGGTTGTAATTATAGGTTGGGATCGATATTCATACGGTTATCACGGGGATGACGGCAATTTTTTCTGTTCCTCCGGTTCCGGCGTTCCTTACGGTCCTACGTTTACCACTGGAGACGTGATTGGGTGTGGTTTGAATCTGGTTGACAACACTTGTTTCTATACCAAAAACGGACACAACTTGGGAATCGCTTTCCAAGATTTACCGGTACTTTCTTCCTAAATTGTCATTGGTTTCAAGTGGGTAGTTTTCAGAACGAGCTTTATCCCACCGTAGGCTTACAAACTCCAGGGGAAATTGTCGATACAAACTTCGGTCAACAGCCTTTTATGTATAACATTGAAGATGACATTCGAGTAAGTTTAAAGATTGGTTTGGCAACGGCTGCAAGGAAACTTAGTCCAATTAAATCAATCTTGATATGTGCGTGCTGCACAGATGGTAATGTTGAGATTGTTATTATTGGATTGTCTATTCCGTTATCGATTTATTCGTGCAGCGGGTTATTTTCGAAAGAAAACAGTGAAATTGTTGCTTTGAAGATAAATTGCTCTTCAGCAGTTACAGGCATACATGTAACAGGGGGGTCCGGGGGGTCTGCCCCCCACCCGACTTAGGCCAGACCCCCCCGGATGGGACCCCCCTCCGATTTTTCTGGCAAGTAAATTTTCGTGCAAATTTTTGCAATTTTTTACACTTTCACACACAAAAATTGCCAAAATCGCCTGCAAAACAGCACTTTTTAGCTGTATTTCAGCCCAAATTAGCGATTTTTGGCAATTTTTAGCCAAAAAATTGCGATTTTTGAGCGTTTTTTAGTGCCCACCCCCTCCCCCAAAATTTTGGCTCAGACCCCCCCCCGGCCGGCGCCAGACCCCCCAAACCCCCCTCCCCCATCGGCGGATGACCTGTTACATGTATGGTTACAAGATACCGTAGTCTAAGAATTTCTCCAACTAGACCAAGTCAACAAAGTAAGTGTGAGTTTCAGGAAGCTCAGGGTAGAGTGGCCACTGCAATAGAGCAGTTTGCGTTGCCGGTGACCAGGACAGTGTGGTTCAATAAATTAATATCGTCCTATTTGGTGCATCATGGCTTCTGTGCCACCGCCGAGTCTTTCAACGCTCAAACCGATCAGCAAATGACTGAGGAAATCAACTCCATGAAAAACAGACAACGTTGCACTTGCAGGTGGTGGTCAGTGTGTGGTCCTATTGTGCTTGTTTAGGCATTCAAAAGCTCGTGCTCAGTGGCCGCATCAGTGATGCAATTCAATTGGTTAACCAGCTGCACCCGACCTTACTTGACTCAAATCCTCAGTTGTTGTTCGCTCTCAAATGCAGACAGTTCGTTGAGATGGTGGCCGGCATCGATTCTGAGGTGCATCTCTGTTTTGGTCGGCCAAACCACAACGTAGAACGTCACAAGCAATACTGTTGATGGGCCGGAAAATGGCCTTGAGTGGGTGGCTCCATACATGGGCCGGAAAAATTCGGAGGGGGGGTGGGGGTTGAGACCTCGGGGGGGGGGGGGGGGTCCCCCGAAAAAAGGCCAAAAAACGCCTATTTTATATAAGCGAAAATTTCCTCCCTCCGGGAGGGGGGGTATGGCCGGCCGAGGGGGAGGGGTATACCCCCCTTACCCCCCCGGCCCATGTATGGGTGGCTCAGAAGTAAAACTGATGTTAGAGTTGCGGAAATTCAAATTTATTGAAGAAATGTTGGACGACATATCACTTTGCACTGAAAACGCCCAATTTTACCTTGGTAACACAAAACTATTGGCGAGTAGGCTAGGCCGTGAAAGCGTCTTCTGCGGTTGACTGGTCTCAGCGTCCCCATCCATACCTAATGGAGTGATATCACCCTGTTAGCGAATAAACCATTGGGATAATACCATCTGGTACAAAACCGCTACCATAGCAGACATGGGGAAAGGGGGGCTGTGGGGGTTGGCCCCCCTCAGCCTCTGACCTACCCCCTCAGCCGGACGCTACCCCCCTCAGGAATTTTTTGGAAGAATTTTGTATAGAAAATTATGATAAAAATATGCCTGGATTAGGTGTAAATGAGCTCAGAATAGCTTATTTTAGCTTATTTTAATGAAAAATAAGCCAAGAAACCTTGATTTTAGCCACAAATCGGACTTTTTGGCTTACCACCCCTCAGCCCCCCTCAGGCGCTCCTACCCCCCTCAGCCCCTCCCTCAGGAATTGAAAATTCTACCCCCGGTCAGCCGAAATGCTAGCCCATGTCTGTACCATAGTATCGCATCACCCCATCTAGGGGTGGAACTTGAAAACTGTATCAGTGACTTGCACAATAACACTGTCAACCAATACAGTTGCTGTTGTCTGCATGTTCTGTGTCTGTCTTTGCTTTAGTGTCGTCGTCAGTCGCCCTCAACCACTCCTCCGCACAAAGGTTCCACTGTGGCGCCTTACTCCACTTTACGAACTAGACATTCGCCTACGATAGGATCTCCTCGCGGTTTGCTGTCTAAGGTTTGGTCTGGCCGAGTCAGCACTGCTCTGCTGTTTAGACTCGCCTCACCGTTGCTATTCGCCTCGCAGAATAAAGTCGCCGCGTTCTCGCAACTCGCCGCAGCCGGTCAGTTCTGCTGCCGACGAGGAGCTGTCGGCCCTGTCCATGTGCACGTTGCCCTCCACTGACCACACCAGCAACGGAGTGCAGAACGGCTGTGCCTCGCTGTCTTTCAGGTTTGATTTCACTTCCTTCCTACGCACACTAACCAGTGTCAGGTGTTGCAGTGCTCTGGAACAGTCGGATGATTGCGAGATGGAGTGCTTGGAGAATGGCTCCACCGCTCCCGGTGCCAGTGCAAACGGCTCCGCGCCGCAGCTTCAGGATGCGCCCTGCTCTTCCAGTGGTGACGATCTTTCTCTCAAGAACGGTGCCTCGCAAGATGCCATGGGTATTTACTTTCTCTTGTCCATTGCTCTCTCTGCGCCGGTTGTAGAAAGCGGCTGTCTAGATTGCGACGAGAGTAGTATCGGCAGCAATAACGGTCGTGTGTTCGCTGGCTCGAACGTCGAACGACTGTTGGAGTTCGGACGAGAGGTGCTCAGACTGAGCAAGCAGATAAAAGCTCAATCAAACGGCCAAATGATTAAACTTAGGAAACGGATGGAGGTACCGCTTGCTTTTCTTATACCTTCTGCTCAGAATCTCCGTTTGCTAAACACGGTTGCCCGTTCAGGATGCATTCAGTCTGTTGGCATATCCAGACCCTTGGAACAGTCCCCAGGGACAACTGTTGATGCCCAGTCAGCGCGAAGCTGTGGCCAATCAGCTTAACAGCGCCATTCTTGGTATGCTATGTGCAGTGCAGTTGTTAGTAGGGCACTCAGGGTTGTTCTCCATTTCCGGCGCAAGTAGGAAGAAATAATCAGGAAACAAGTAGATTACGTACAACTTTCTGTCGCGTTATTAGACCGCTGCTCTGCGTCATCTGCGAGAGCGGTTGTTTGTGGTGGAAGCTTGATGGTGGCAGTGATTTGTGTGGTTTCAGAGGAGATCGGGCATGCAGGTCGTCCGGCGTTGGAGGTGGTTCTGGGCCATGCACGACGTTTGCGACAGCAGCTGGCTGCGAGTTCAGTGGGAGCTGCCACGTTTGCTGATGTGGATCAGTTGTGTCGATCCGGTGCGGGCGATCAGTCGTAGTCAGTGACGTAGTGTCAGAGAGGGATGAGTGCTATTAAATGAGTTTGCTTCTGAAATTGTGGCGGTTACTTGTCCTGTGTTATGCATGATATGCTGGCTGCTTTGTGACTAGGTGATGTGCTGTTTGGTTACTGTTATATACTGCACCTTTTTATCCCCGCCTGTGTGTCTGCTTCCAATTTGGGGACAGGACCATTATTAATGAGCCTGTTTGATTATTGGTTTTCTATTGTCTCTCACGTCTGATTCAAAACTGGGAACCTTGTGCAGACCTGTACTTATGTTATCATTACATTAAATCTGGATCCCATAGTGGGTGCATTTCGTGTCAGTGTCGTTCTCGACGGTCTTGCTCGATTACATTCAACTGGTATGCAGTTCTACTTATTAGTACTTGTTAGCTGCGGCTGGTTAGGATGTACGAGGGAAAGCTGATTTTGGCACCGATGGTCAGAGCCGGTACTTTGGCTTTTCGTCTGCTGGCCTTGGATTACGGTGCTGATTTGGTTTATGCCGAAGTACCAACTCTGTCTGCACCTATTTCCCATCAACTTTACTCATGTTTTAGGAGATTATCGATCACCGAATTTTGCAATGTCAGCGTACCATAAATGGTGCTAGCATTGTTCTCCGACTTGCGTGTTGTTTTGTCACTAATCGAATATAATTGCAGAGCGGACGAAGACTGTTGATTTCGGAACGGAAAAGGATGACCCTGTCTTTCAAACGTTACCTGAAAGGGAGAGAGGAAAAATAATTTTCCAGATTGTAAGTTGTCACATGACCTGTGTCCGTCCAAGAATGTATGTTAGCGATGTTGTTTAACACTTTTATACTTTTAGGGAACCAGTGATGCCGATCGCGCACTTGAAGCGGCAAAAATCGTGTAAGGGTTCGGATGTTGTTCGATTTTTCAGTTTAGCCAGCGTAGAGTGGTTTCGATTTGCAGAGAGGATGACGTGGCAGCCATTGACGTCAACATGGGCTGTCCCAAGTCTTTCTCCGTGCAGGTCAGTTTCCTTCCGATATGTTGAAACGGTCTAGCGTCTGCTGCTTGTAAGTAAACCTAGTAATTTTCGCAATTGACTACTTCTGCAACTTATTAGTCTTTTGTATAAATTGTAAAGATATAGTAGCAGAGTGCTTAGAATGTCTTAACTTGACCATCTGTTCTGTTCAGTTCTAGCAGCAAAGGCGGATTTGATTAGTTTGGCAGGCGCTTGTGTAGTACCGGTGTACGTGTACGAATGCGTGACGTTGTTGCAGGGCGGAATGGGCGCAGCGCTGCTCAGCCAGCCGAGCAAGGTTGAAAGCGTAAGTTCGTTTGTGTGTTGGGCTGCTCTTTCCGATTCAACGTGGTAGACCTGCCTGCAAACAATCACCTTTCTTGCCAGGTGCAATGGCCGCTCCGATTTGGTTCCCATTACATACGTTGTGCTTACACCGTCATCGGCCTAGATTCTACTTTATGTCGACTAATTCCTGTCGCTTCGATCGGTTTTGAACCCACAAACCGTTCTAGCTGTTGCCGGGGTTGCCGTGACGCACGTTCTGTTAACTGTGCCATTGATTCCACGAGGCTACGACGTAGTTGGTTGGTTGTACAGACGTTGACTAGTGAAGGTGGTACAAATTTCAGATTCTGAAGAAACTGGTTGAAAATCTGAGCATCCCCGTCACTTGTAAAATCCGATTGTTACCCACGGTTCGTTATGATCGGTTGACGATATCTGCACAATGTGAATTATGTGAATTTCAGTTGGACGAGTCTCTGGACTTGTGTCGCCTCATAGAACGTTGCGGTGTGTCAGCCATAGCAATCCACGGCAGAATGAGACAAGAGAGACCGCAGCACCCCAACAGAAACTGTCAGATCGCGGCCATTGCTGAGGCGCTGCATATTCCAGTCATTGCCAAGTAGTCACTGCTTTGTGCTCCAGTACACCAAGGTCGTTTAGCGGTGGTTCCGGAGAGATGGAAACGCTCGAGGACATCTGGAAGTTCCGTCGCCAAACTAAGAGTAGCAGTGTGATGGTTGGACGGGCGGCCTTAAAAAATGTCTCAGTATTCCGACCGAGTGGAAAAGACTCAATGGAGGATGTGATTCAGAAGTACCTCAGATATGTGCGTCCGTTTATAAAAAGGCTTTGGACGAGGCGGGTGCCCTTTAGTGCGTCACATACGATGCGTGTGTGGCCAACGTAAAGTACGTACTGCAACGAATGCTCGGAGAGATGCAGCAGACGACCGAGAGAGGACAGCAGACGCTGCACGCCTGCAGTCTGCAAGAAATCTGTTCCATCTGGCAGATGGACCACTGCTACGCTCGCAGAGCACTCAAACGCTCCGTCAGTACCACCGATGACGGCGTCGAAACCATGAAAGTCTTTATTCCAAAGTAACCATGCCAATGCGTCATCTAAGAAAACAAAAGCGTAATTGTTTAGCAAACGTCTGAGAAGGTCGCAGAGGACACCAAAGAACGTCTTCAATGACTGGTGTACCAAAAACAAATTTGAACCTCCAAAATACAAAACGGTACGTATTGCTGTGTTAATGCACTCGGCTCTTAGTTTTTTGTCGGATGCACCGCAAGTAGTTTATCAGCTATCAGCTGGCGTTGGTTTGAGGCTAAAGAAGGGGCTGACGGCCGGTTCAACACGGTGGTGACGTTCGAAGGACGCAGATTCGGTTCGAGTCACCTTCAAATAAACAAGAAAATATCGGAACAAGCAGCAGCATTCGTTGCACTGGAGTGTCTGAAACTGACGCACTTGTTGCCGGGCAACTGGAATGATTTGTTCGTGCTTTCCAGCTGACAACCGATAAAAGTCAAACATCAACCATTTATCAGCTATTATAAATCAACAGCACAAGCTTAGCTGTAGCCATAACTTTCTATGATCTTTTGGTACGGTTCCACCTTTTTTCTTGTGTTCTCTACAGCCTTCTTGCGCAGCTTCTGAAACCTACTCGGTAGCTTCACAGCTGGGAAAACGTCAGATTACCTCGACTGCTTGTTTCTTTGAGTAGAACAGCTTAGCTTTCACTTTGCGTTTTTCTTCCAGTTTCTTAACGATGTCTTTGTACTTCCAACCTACCTCGTGCGACAGGCGTCCCAGTGAACAGTACTAAAACATTCAGAAAGTTCAGACGTTCTTCTGGCACGCTCATGCGTGGCAAACAGGTCAACCGCCATCCGGGGAGCGGTTGGGTGGTTTGGTTTGCGCCGGCCGAGGGGGAGCCTGAGCCGAAATTCCGAGGGAAGTAGCAGGATACTACCTTTTTTACGGTTACAGTTTGTTGAACAGTAGGTATTGTTGAGGCATGTCATTAAAAAAATGGATTCGTATCGATTTTCTTGTGGAAATTTTGTGGATTAAAACTAGAGGACAAATTGGAAATTACAAATTGGGTTTGGTAGATCGTTTACATTGTGAAAGGTGTTGATAGATGATTTCTGTACATTTTCATGCCAAAAAATTGAGATTGGAAGGAACCTCGACGTTATTCTTTGCGGATTGAAAATCCGCTACTTTGTATAGGATCGTAAAAAGCGCTAATTTCTGCTCAAATACAGCTAAAAATGCTGTTTTACATACTTTAACTAAGGCTCTCAGCGGTCACAGCTATCTACCGTACAGTAATTTTTTTGTATACAAATCATAATATAAAAACGCTAAATTTGTCGTAAAACAGCACAACATAGCCAATTTTAAGGAGAGATTTAAAAGTTTAGCCAAAATCGGAGAAGTTGTAACTTTTTGTCCTTTCGGACTAGGAGTAGCCAACTGCTATAGAGCAGGAAGAGACAGAAGGTCCGGCAGCCTCCTTAACAACAACCCTCCCCTTTTGCTGTCGGTGGGTGCAAGACAGGTAAGGTTTGGTCCCCATTTATCTACGTACTTGCCATTGCTGACTTTCGACGGCCTGGGTTGGGCTTTGTGTCGACTACTTACTTTCCATCGCCTCGACAGGTTTCGAACCCACAAACACACCGCTTCCACGGGTGCCGGGGCATTTCAAATTTCATTTTCATTCATCAATTCATTCATCAAAAGAATTTCAAAATGAACATTCAATTCAAACGAACGGATAGCCGATGTGTGCGAACACAGAATTACTGGTGAAACGTGGTGAATAAGGTTGGCCTCTGAGCATAGAAATGCAAAATACAAGTAATAGCAGAGGCTCCAGTATTATCCGGCTCATAAACCATTTAACTTTTTAGCTCAAAACCGCTTAAAAAGCCTTCGTTAACCGAATATGGCTTTTTCCGCTGCTGATTTAGGACAAATCGGCGTCTTTAACAGCCCCTTTTTGTCATTTTATCATGGTTTTAGTTCTTAAACGCTATTTGGGTGCTTAAAATTGCGATTTTCATCCCTATCATTATAAAGCATCCTAAAAACGCATTTCCAGACGATTGCAGTTTCTTGAAAATTTGTACACTCTTCCTAGTGAACCCCTGGACCCCATCTCGCAGGTAAAGCCGCCTACCTCACGCCCTTCTGCACCTTTACATGTTATCACCCTCCAAAAGCCAAAGTAACCATTTTTGCTGCCCAGTTTGAGGTAGAGATGTGCACGGGCCGGGCGTGTAGAAAGCAGAAAGTTTAGAAATTGAACAAAAATTAAGCAGAGAATAGAAATATTTTTCTGTTTCAAAATGTCAATTGAAAGCTTACAGCTTAATTGAAGCGTTCAGACGAAGAAATGCCTCAGTCCACTTTTTGAAAAAATTGAGTTCTACTAGGCAGCACATTTCCCTAACTATAGACATGTTCAATACAAATTATTTCATCTGAAAGCATTCTATGTCAAAAGTTACACCAACGCAATTTTTTAACAGTGCCCGAAATTCAGTTGAAGAAAAGCCTAAGTCCAAGTCAATAACCCCAATATTCACACAGAAAATTAGAACTTTGGCCTAGACAGCTGAAAGTTGATACACTAACGTAGTATAGCCGAGTTCTCAAACCCCTGAAAAGGAATCCAAGATCTGATGCTTCAATTCGAAGATACAGTAATCGGGCTGCTTAACTACTGAATCAAAATTTCGAATTTGATGTTCTGGCTTAGTAATCACGATTATGACTTTAAAATTGGGGTTTTAAGAGTACTTTTTGACTACTTTAAGAAGCATCGGTCGAATTGCGTTTTTAAAGAAAAAAATTTTTCGACCCCCTTTTCAGCCCCAATAGCTTATCTGTAATCCCTACAAACAATCTCTGCTCTATATTTCAGATTATTGTGGCGCTATTCTTAAGCTACAGAATGGTGGCAAGAACGCTAGCGTACGCCTACAGGTTCTGGAGTAAATTAGCTAACGGCTGAAAATCACGAATTTTTGCATCATTTACTAAGGTTGATAAAATTTTGAAATCAAATTTCTCATTCAATAATCAGTATATAGACTTAAAAATCGGGGGCCTTAGAGTACTGATAAACTAGTTCACGAAACTTTGATCTATCTTTGATCTTTTGAAGACTAAAGTGAGCCTTGAGCCACCTTTTGGCCCCTTATTCTGGAATCTCTCAACGAGGGTTTTGCATTTCAGATTATTGTAGCTCTATTTTTAAAGCTGCAGATTGATGGCAAGATTGCTAGTCCACTACCCGGAGTTCTGGAAGGCAATCAAGCCTACTAGTTATACTGCTCTCTTACGCTTACTGATCTTTTTTGAATTTGTGAATATGGACTTAGGCTGTTTTATGGTTTAGACCTTAGAACAGCCTAAGTCCACTATCACAAATTTTTAAAAATATCCAAATCAGGAAACATGTGGTGTCCCAGACTCAGGTGCAGAGTAGCACTGGTATGGGCCTCTTTTGGCATAATACACTTTAGGCCATAGCATTTTGCACTATTTATTTCAGGCTAGCCGAAAACTTTGAACGCGTTTTTCTCGTTTCATCTATTTATGGACTGAGGCATTTCTTCGTCTGAACGCTTCAATTTAGGTTTAAATTTGAAAATTCAGACCAGATTTTCAAAACTTCCAACAAACAAAGCCAGACAAAGCAAAAACCGACGAGCAGGACAGGGCCGGGCCTGATTTTAATGTACCTGAACGAAGCCCGAAAAAGGTGCTCGTGCACATCTCTAGTCTGAGGAGAAAGGAGAGGAGGTGATAAAATGTATAGCCCATGTTGATGGCGTAACAACACAAGTGCAAAGTGATACCTTGCGTCTGGGCTTGAGACAAAGATGGCGGACGGCCACCGGAACCACGCTGCGCTTCAGTTTGTCGTAGGGAGGCGGGACACCGTCGTAGACACGCAGATGCTCGAGTGCGTGCTTTCCTCGATAGGTCTTGTGGGGCAGCATGCCTAAGCCAGGCCGTTTCCTATGCACACACATAACCAACCAACAGGATTGGCACCTCGAACCGTTCTCCAGAAAATTCTGCTAGGTGCACGGTAATGGTAGGGACCACGAGACGGCTTCACATTGCACCGTTTTCGAAGGAAAGCCAAATATTTCACTGAAAGCCACTGCTGTGACGCAAATTGTGGCACCATTGAACGCTCACTTACACTTGGAGCGGTGAAAATTGCCAGAGATGTTTATGTCCTCACAACGCACAATGACAATTTTCTGTCCTGAAACACAACCTAACTGTGCTGAAGAATCAGCTTAGACGCGCAGAGGCACCAAGCAACAGGTTCTTGGCTACAACTGAAGACAGTCTGCCGAGCAAATGTCCCTTTCCATCAATGATGATTGGCTTCGAACTGAACCCCATGCTGGGTGCCTTCTTGCTCCACGATCTACTCTGAAAACTGTGCAATTACATAATATAAAGCGCCTCTACCTACATCCATTGCGCACGGACCAATTTTGCAGCTGACATACGTGTACTAAACTTCCAAAAGGTAGGAAAAGAAATTTTAATCAATACTATATAGTTTCCACTATCATGGGTTGCTAAACTTTACTTTCTAACCCGTATTCTTGAAGCCAAAATCTTACGCGGGTTTAGTAACCCAGGGTTTAGGCCTTAACTCAGGCTTAAGGTCAAAATTAGGGTTAAAGAAAAGTAGCCTGTCTAATGTAATTTTAATGCTTTATGCAGGGTCCGTCAAAAAAAACAACCCCGCCGCAGATTTTTACCTACAGCCTAGCCAAGACAAAAAGTCAGTGTTTCGACCGAAATTAGTAGGTCCATCGGTAAAAATGAACAATCTTGTTCCCTCAGTGACCGGCCAAATCGATTGGTCTGGCTAACGTATCAATACAGGGTACGCACTGAAGGACCTGTTTTTCAAACATAAAAGTGACGTCCTACGTCCTACGTCCTACGTGACGCATCAGTAAGGGCACGGCTTTCGGCTTATAACTCGGGAACGAATCTACGTAGAAACTTGGGGATTGTATTATTTAGAATCACAAGAGCGTTCGCTTTCAAACGATGCCCTACTCGACCAGATTTCTGACAAAAATTATTTTTCGAATCCCTTCTGGGTCCGATTTGACCCCCCTACAAACCCGAGTCCGAACTTTTTATTTCTTGGAAAAGTAGCGCTATCTATTCGCTTTCGAACGCAAAAAAATCGAGAAAAAAATGGGGGACAAATTGAGTTTTTTGGGCCTTGAAAGTTGAAAATCTGTGAAATTTTGTATAAATTTGCTTTCAGCAGGCATACACTGCAAAGAGCAGAACATGGTCAATTGTGGACCGATCTCCAAGATTTCTGCCATACACATTACACAGTATTTCTTGCATACATTGCACAATTCTGGACTTGCTTGATGGTTTCTGACACGAGTGACATGGCTTCTGGCTTACATTTAAAAGATAATGAAGTCGCGAGTCAAATTTGCGTTGTGCCCTGATTAGTAGCTGATCACAGAGACTGTGAAAGCTTTCTACTGTCTTATTTATGTCAAAATATTATGGAATGGTGATCCACCAATCGACCAAAGCTTGAAGTTTTGTTTTTGACTGTGGCGCGGGGGGGTAAGGGGGTATACCCCTACCCCTCAGCGGAAATTTTCGCTTATTTAAGGCAAAATAGGCGTTTTTTAGCCTTTTTTCGGCCCCCCCCCGAGGTCTCCAGACCCCCTCTACACCCCCTCCGGATTCTTTCGGCCCATGTATGGTGACAAACTGGTCTAGCTGTACAAACCGTACCAAGTATGGATAAAACGCATTCCATTTTAGGCTTTGCTGGATGGAATTTATATCATGTAAAATCTGTGGCTTGGCATGGCACTGACTGAAATGTTGGATAGAGACCTAAAATTAGTCGCTACAAGTCAGTCAAATAAGCGTGGTGCACTGATTAGTAGCTAATCATACAGCCTATTGATAGTTAATTTGTACTCCTTGAAAAGTGGCTGTTAGATTGAGTTTGTACATACTGTACATACATGTATATAGTGAAAGAATGCGTGATTTGAGGAGTGTTGGTTGCCTTGCCTTGCCTTGTGACGGCTTGATCAGCGATTGTCGCTATTGCCGGCCCTGATGCATCTCCAAAGACCTCTGACAGAGTTCTTTCCACTGGCGACGATCATTTGCTAGGTTGTTAAGGATGGTCTGCCAGGAGCGGGACCAATTGGCAGCCCCATACTCCGTCTTCAGAAACGCGAAGTCTCCCTGTATCTGTTTGAGCCAGGTCTTCTTTGAGGCATTGGGCACGCACCTCCAGTCCGGGGGACGGGTGTTAAATATTAGAAGAGAAATTAGGCGGCTGCGTGGCATGCGACACATGTGGCCAAACCAACGGTCGCGGGCTTTTTGAATCAGCTCCGAGATCGTAGGCTGATTATTGCAACAGGCTCTGATGGCAGAGTTCCGCAGACGTTCAAGAAGTGTGACATTCAGGATTGAGCGAAGACAGTTCATTTGGAAGACTTCCAATTTTCTCAGGTTGGCCTCCAAAATGGTCCAAGTTTCCGCTCCATAGAGCAATGTAGGAACCACCACTGCCTTGAACACTCTCATTTTCGTCTTGATGGAGATATCTTGGCGTGACCAGAGTTTTTTCTTCAACAGCGCAAAAATAGCAGCTGCTTTCCCCAGCCGAGAGTCAATCTCGTTGGTTGACACAGAGACATCTCCAGCCACTCGTGAACCCAAGTAATCAAAAAGCATGACGTTCTCAATTGGTGTGCCGTTAACTTGCAACAGGGGGTCGTCAGTGAGTGACAAGCACTTAGTCTTTCCCACATTTATTCTAAGCCCCAACTTCTCTGCTGCCAGATTGAGGCGGTTCACCAGAGCTTGAGCAGAAAGACTTGAATTTGCTAGGAGAACGATGTCATCTGCGTATTCTAAGTCAGACAGTTGTACATTGTTGCCAATCATCACTTCATCCTGTGGTGTCATGACAGTCCTCAGGAGCCAATCAATAACAAGGTTGAAAAGACTGGGAGAGAGAACACAGCCTTGCCTGACTCCAGTAGCAAGTTGAAATTCTTCAGAGAGCTCCTTGTCCACCCTGACTCGATTCGTACTGCCATTGTAAAGATCCCTGATGATATTGACCAGCTTTGTAGGAATACCGATGGATCTCATGATCTTCCACAGAGAATCGCGGTGTACACTGTCAAAAGCAGCAGCAAAATCAACAAATATGAAGTACGTTGGTTTGCCATGTCTGAGCCTCATCTCTATAGCTTGCCTGAGTGTGTAAATTTGGTCGATGCAACCACGACCCGACCCGGCCGAAAACCGGCTTCATTTTCTCTTAGTGTTGGTGGAGCTGTTATTATTATTATTATTATTATTGAGCTGTTGAGTCGTGCTGTATGTGATTGTGTGTGTTTCTGTTGTGTTGTGCGAGTCAGAAACTAACCAGTAAATGCAACTTTCGTTTCAATTGTGCTGAGACCCATTGAACCTCCCTTCACAAGTCTTCCAGCTCATCAGTTTCTTGTGTTCAAGTTCCCAAGTTCCCCTTCGCTTCAACCAGCAGTTTGATTGCGTGATCATCAGGCACAGATGTGGCCCCATTTGATGCTCACATGTCATCCCCTACATTCCTCGATCATCTCCAGCTTCTACAATCGCAGTGTCAGTGGAATGTCGAACAGTGGCAGATGGAACAACAGCCATGTGATCGAGAATGGCAGATTGAACAGCACCGATCGCAGACAGAACAGCGCCTGTGTGATCGCAAGCAGCAGCAGCGCTTCACCGTATGTTCTCCCAGTGTCGGTCTCGGTACAGCAAGGCTCCCGTGAAAGAGGAAACGGCTTTGTGTTCTGGCACTTTGGATGTCCAAGTCAGCTCGTTAGATACTCCCTTCAGCGGGTTAATGGTCGATCCTCCTTTCAGTGGGTATTCTCCTATTATGTCTGATCTCTACATCCCACTGTCCATTGGTAACGATCGCACTGCGCTATTATCGATACTGGGGCATAGGTCTAAAGATGTTGACTACCAACCCCCAACCCCCCTTCAGCGGATGACCTGTTACATGTATGGTATGTACAGTATGTCGAGCAAACTCAATCTAACAGCCACTTTTCAAGGAGCACAAATTAACTCTCATTAGGCTCAAAGATTAGCTGCTAATCAGTGCACCACGCTAATTTGACTTGTAGCAACTAATTTTAGGTCTGTATTCAAAATTTCAATCAGCGTCATGCCAAGCCGCAGATTTTACATTTTACAAATTCCATCCAGTGAGCAGAGCCTAAATGGAATGCGTTTTACCCATACTTGTTACATTTTGGATTTCTGGACCAGTGTTGTCACAGTCAAAAACAAAACTTCAAGCTTTGGTCGATTGGTGAATCACCATTCCATAATATTTTGACATAAATAAGACAGTAGAAAGCTTTCACAGTCTCTGTGATCAGCTACTAATCGGGGCACAATGCAAATTTGACTCGCGACTTCATTATCTTTTAAATGTAAGCCAGAAGCCATGTCACTCGTGTCAGAAACCATTAAGCAAGTCCAGAATTATGCAATGTATGTAAGAGATACTGTGTAATGAGTATGGCAGAAATCTTGGAGATCGGTCCACAATTGACCATGTTCTGCTCTTTGTAGTGTATGCCTGCTGAAAGCAAATTTATACAAAATTTCTCGCATTTTCAACTTTCAAGACCCAAAAACTCAATTTGCCCGCCATTTTTTCTCTCGATTTTCTTGTGCGTTCGAAAGCGAATAGATAGCGCTACATTTCCATGAAATAAAAAGGGATGAGGTGTAGCTGGGGGGGGGGGAAATCAGGAACCGATCCCAAACAGAAATTAATGTGTTTAATAATCATAAATAATTATAAATTAACGATTTCTATCGATAAATATCGATTTCCGATTATCTTTTTGGCAAAATTCTAAAATTTCAAAATCGTCCAAAATGGTTATGTCGTATATCATTTGAAAGCCCTTCGCCTGACGAGTCTAATGATCACTAAATCAGAATAGAGCAAGCTGCGGGGGGCCTGTTTTTCCAAATATAAAGTACCCCTAGAGATGCATCAGTAGCCTATAGGCACGCTCCCGAGGGCCTGTTTTCCAAATATAAAAATACCCCTAGGGGTACGCATCAGTATAGGGCACGTTCCGGAGTCGTATAGTCATAAGAAAGTTAATTAATTAATGTATAGTCCATTTCTGACCTTCCCTGATTTCCCCCCCCCAGCTACACCTAACCCATAAGGGGTCTTTTTAGGTCAAATTAAACCAAAATACAAAATTTTAGGCAAATCGGAGACAAAAAGTTGAGATTTGTCCGGGAAGAGTCGACACTTAGAAAAACCGGCTCTTAATATGAAATTAAAATTTACGGAGGACCATATTTAGCTCCACGTTCTAGTTTCTAGAGACGCATCAGTATGGGGTGCGTCGGTCGAACCAATTACCGATTTGGCCGGCCACTGAGGGCCCTAGCTACATTGTTCACTTTTGTCGGTCCACTTGTACCTACTCTAGCCTCCTTTAACTTGACGACAGATTTTTTTACCAAAATGCCCCAATCGCAATTATTAGCAAAGCATGAATAGAAAAGAAAGTGACCTTATAACGCGTAAAATCTGTAAGGTAGCGTTTGTTTCACGGTAATCAGTGTGGCGCTCAACTTTATCAAGTTAGTATTATAGCGCGGGTGCTAAACTAAACTAGGTATGGGCAACCATTTTTAACAATTCCCGCTATACAACGAAAATACGCTTAAGCGACTGATTGCATTACTGGATATTATGACAATTTCCGCAAGGAACAGCATTTGATTTCATGAAAAAACAGTAAAACGTGATTTTGAAACACCCGCTTTCGAAGAACTTTTCTATGGTGCATTTGGTACCATTTTTAGTTATGGGCATTAGATTTGAATAATTCGCGCAACAAGGAAAAATTTTTGCTAAAACGGCAACAGCGTGACCGGATGCGATAATTTACTCAAAAACCGTAATTGATTTCATGAAGAACAGAGAAATGCGGTTTTAAAACATCCGCGTGGGTCAAGTCGCGCAAATTAGAGTTCAACATTCGAACGCGGCTGATTTTCTATGGCGCGAGTTAGGAAGATGCAATGCAATCCAGTTTATGGATTAAAATCTAATAAAAAGCAGTGAATACCCGTAGCACAGCTAAATTAATGCGAAAAAATATGATTGCAAACGTTGCCTAAGATAAAATACTGAAATGGCAAAAAAATAATTGTAGCAAAAACTTCAACACCGTTTGTGGGGATGAAGAGTTTGAGTGTTTTGTGTGAGTGTTCGAGTGTATTCTTGTTGTGTAGCCGCTTTTGAGTGATTGGGATTGTGTTGCGTGTGTTGTGTTTACTACATAGTACCCGACCCATAATCCTTTTCATTTGGTGCCGAGACCCGGGATCGAACCGGGGACCTTCAGGGTTAACGGCAGACAGCAGAGAGCCAATTCTTGTATCATTGGAAAGCCTGAAGTTCAGTGTACCCGCAACCGATTGAAATGCGTCACAGAATTCATCGTATTTTTCACAACAGTCAGCAACATGAAAAACATCCACCAAAATGCCGGTTTTCAGTAGTTAAGAATGAATCAAATTTGTGGGAACACCGCCAAAGTGCGGTAAGAAAAAAGCGGTGCTATATAAGTAACAAGTTACGCTGATTTCAAATCCGACTATCCGACTAAAGCAAATTCTTTCTACAGAAAATGGACGTTGAAAAGGCAGGCTTGCTAGGCACCTAAAAACGTTGACGTTTTCGACACCAACCCGAACCCCTCTGCGACGTTTTCCGACATTCAACCGACCACCCCCACCCCCTCTCTGAATGTCGTAGTTTATGGACAGCCTCTAAGACGAAGAAATCGTCAAACGGTTTACAGAGAACAGGAATGCTGACTCACTTTTAGTTTACCCACAGTATGACCCGCTGGTCCGGTAGTAGAACGTTGGTGTTGGACGAACTGTTTTTCTGCTTCAGGTGGGTTGGTGGCTTGTTTTGGAGGGGGTCAAGCTCAAGTTGGTGGTGGGCAAACCTCCTGCACCCCCGTCGTCCTGTTCGTCAGCTTATTTCTCTGTATTCGTAGTGTAATTCGTTCCAGTGATTATCTTTACAGCATGTGGAGCGTGTTTTCTGGTGCTGACTTTCTTAACTATGTAATCGCCTTGACCCTACGCCACCGGGTTTCCGTGGGCAAGCTCCCGTTTACGGTTAAAACGGAAACTGTTAGAAACTCTTTTAGAAACGTGGTATCAAATGACTATTGACGATCTCTTGATTATTACCTTACACCTAATTACTGCATGCTATATTCAGCTTTACCTCTGATACATGTTTTTGGTCTCCGAAAAAATCCTGTAAATCGTGCGCACCCAAATTGTAAATCTTTAACAAATATGACCGAATCCGGTACCAAACAACTACTTTTAAGGTCTACATTATTGTTTTAAACGCCCAGGACGGTGGCCCCTTTTAAATGACGAAAAATGCGTCACGACCTCCACTTGCTAAAACAATCGTAACATTTGAGTCCGCTGACAGATATTTCTGCCCAAGTGCACATAGGTAGATATGGCGATTTTCTATCGATTAAGCATAAACATAACAATATTTGTCATAGCCCAAGGACGGTGGCCCTTCTTACACAAAAATTATCACTGCGAAAAAATGAAAAAATAAGTTTTCTCAGTCATCTTTTGCAAGATAGCTACAATTTTACTGTGTCAGTAGGCCTGCCTTAGATACATATTTCGGCGCATTTACCTTGAGAGATCCTTGAACAACAAATTAAAAAAAATAAAAATAATGAAAATGCGCGATTTCCCCTTACGAAAACATCCGTAGCATTCGACTCTGCCAACAGATATGTCTACCCAAGTGCATATGGGTAGATATGAGGATTTGCTATCGATTAAGCATAAATATAATAATCTTCGTCCAAGCCCAAGGACGGTGGCCCTCTTTAACAATAAATGGCCAAAAATGAACTACACTTGAAACACTAATCCGCGCAAGTAGTGATCTCCCTAACTAGATAGGGTTATCACTTCTTGCGCCGATTAGTGTTTCAAGTGTAGATCATTTTTGGCCATTCTTTGTTCAAAGAGGGCCACCGTGCTGGGGCTTGGACGAAGATTGTGGCATTTTCATTCTTTTCATTTTTATTTGTTGTTCAAGGATCTCTGAAAGTAAATGCGCCAAAATATGCATATAAGGAGGCCTACTCATATGGAAAAATTGGTAGCTACCTTTCAAAAGATGACTGAAAAAAACTTTTTTTTATTTTTTTTCGTAGTGATGATCGTCGTTAAAAAGATTTCGATCCCAATCTTTCTAACCGCGCGTATTCTGTAGCTAGGGTAATGGTCTATCGATCAGTCTACCTTGGGCGCACGAATCTACGTCTATGCGTATGAATTTTCATAGAGTTCTAGATCTCTAGATCTCTACGGAATTTTATAGCGTTTTCTAGGTGTGGTTCCCGGGGAAATCGGCCGATAATCAATGAAGTATGGCGACATGACGAGAGCCCGTAGCCTAAGGTAGCATGCAGTAGTTGGTTGTGGATGTGCTGGTGTGTAAAACAATAATACGGAGGTCAAAACAGTTGTTTGATACCAAATTCGGTCATATTTATGGAAGATTTGGGTGCGTACGTTTTTCAGGATTTGTCCGGTCCTGTTGCTGAAAGTTCTTCTTATCTCAGTTGCATTATGAATTGTGTGCTTTCGAAAAAAGTAATATTTGATTTGATAAACAGATCAAGATCAGTTGCAGTTCCGGTCGGGTGCAGAATATAGTAGGTACAGAAATCGATCGGCGGCATGTGTATTTTTTGCATTACATTGTTGTCTTTGTATGTTTCTCTGAACTGAACATAGTTCCTTTTTTTTGGTTTTGGTATCGCTATCGATTTCTCGCTACTAAATCGTGCATTCGTTCGTCTCAGACCACCGGAGATGCTGCAATGAGCACGGAAGTAGAGAAAGCTCAAAGGGCTAAACCTACTGGAGGTGATTCGATTTTTGGCAAGATAATACGCCGAGAAATCCCATCGAAAATCATTTTGGAAGACGATGATGTACGTAGATTGGAAATAGAGTAGGGATGCGTTCGCGCCGGAATTTTGGGTTCGGCCGTGGGCGTTTTTTTGGTAAAATTATAGGTTTGGTTAAACTTGTTGTGTTTTTGGCGCTTTCATTATTCAGAATCCGTTTGATTTTTACCAGGGATGCATTCTTTTTTAACAAAACTAAAAAACCCAGTTCGAAGTCATTACATTTGCCAAAACTTTAGCGAAACGAAAAGCCGTAAAACTCATTTTATTGTAAACTCTATTGAAATCGCCAGAAAATACACAGAAATGAGCTCAGATCTGTTTATCTAGAGTTGTGCCGATATGGAAGTCTCCCTAGCAGTGTGATACACTCTCGTTCTGCAAAATCCTTTAAAGAGGCAGTCAGTCTCATAAATTTATCGCGTTTTACTAACCGATAGGGCTGAGTTATAAAATTGCCTCGAGCTAACTCAGTCCTTCTTTCCTTGTCATTAAGATATGCACTAGACTTTATTGTGATACTGTCTGTATGTACATTGTCTGGGAAGTAAATTTGTTCTTCATAGTTTTAAAAATTTGGGTTAATTCCGGACCGTCTTGTCGGTCCAGCCCAGTCAGACTGGCTCAAAAGTTTGCCGGCTCGTGCGCATCTGTAGAATATAGAATTTAAAAATTCTAACTGCTCAGTTTCATACCTTTGTTCGGTTTACAGCATTATAATTTTTGTTGAACTCGCTTGCTTTAATATTTTTGTACTGTGCGTACAATCCATTAGAGTGCGAACAATACCTGAAAAGCCAATTCCCAATACTTGCGTAACTGAGCCAAAATTGCATTTCAGTGAACAGGTACATTCCGGTGGTGTACTGTACACAGGATTTTTTCACATGGATTAAAATTTCGAAGATGCGTAAAATAAGCAGAAATTAACAGTTTTAGCCCGTATATGATCTACTGTATTACAGTGTTCCTTATTTTTGGCGCATTTTTTGTTCGTACTCCACCGGAAAGGAGTGTACCACACCCGCACCCCTGGGTACAGTACATTTACATTCTGTATCCATACATGTGCTGGAGGAGCCACTGCTTGGAAAACACCCCAATACCCAATACCAGTTCACACTCCACAGTCCATATACAACATTTTGGCACTGCTGTTTTTAAGGGCCCATAAAAATCTAAGGGACTAATTGGGAACAGGAGACTCTAGGGTTTGCCGCGGTTTTTAAGAGTCGTTCTCTGGTCAGATCGATTTTTGGCCTTTGCCCTATTCAGACCATACATGTAACAGGGGGTCTGCCCCCACCCGACTTAGGCCAGACCCCCTGAATGGTAATCCCCCGAGACGATTTTTCCAACCCCCCTCCGATTTTCCTGGCAAGTAATTTTTTGAGCAAATTTTTGCGATTTTTTGCAATTTCAGACTCAAAATTTGCCAAAATCGCCCGTAGAACAGCACTTTTTAGCTGTATTTCAGCCAAAATTAGCGATTTTTTACGATTTTTAGCCGAAAAATTGCAATTTTTGAGCGTTTTTTAGTGCCCAACCCCCTACCAAAATTTTGGAACAGAGCCCCGCAGCCGGCGCCAGACTACCAACCCCCCTCCCCCTTTGGCGGATGACCTGTTAACATGTATGATTCTGACCCAAAATTGAAACTTTGGGCTAGAGAGCTGAAAGTTGGGCCACTGGTACATACTTGTGAGTTATCTTTCAGCTGCAAAGATATAGCTTTCTGAATATCTTCTATAGTTTGGTATATGTATTTTGGTCCCATAGTTAAGGGGACCGATTTTCAGAAGGCTATATCTCAGGGCAGGAGCGTCAGATCCAGTAATCCTTTGCAGCTAAAATATAACTCACATGTATCAGTGTCCCAACCTACAGCTCTCTAGCTCAAAGTTTCAGTTTTGTGTCTGAATACTGCATCTCGATAGGGCCAGAGAACGACTCTTAATACGGTCCCATGCCAACTATTGAATAAATATATTATAAACACCGGACCGTATTTTAGACCGCGGCAAACCGTTGAGTCCCCTGTTCGCCATGAGCAGACATGGGCAAGGGGGCTGAGGGGGGTTGACCCCCTCAGGCTCTGATTTACCCCCGTCAGCCAGCCGCTACCCCACTCAGGAATTTTTTGGAAGAATTTTGTATAGAAACTTATTATGATAAACGTATGCCTAGGGTTTATGTAAACAATTTTTGGGTAACGTTAGTTTTTACCTACCCTGCACGTTATGCTCACCTTAAAGTACGAACGGACGGAGCAACAACGAAGAGGTACGTAGCTTACTGTTTTTCAGGTGCTTTGTTTTCATGACGTCAATCCTCAAGCCCCGGTGCACTTCCTGGTGATCCCAAAGAAACCGATCGATATGTTGTCAAACGCTGAGACCGGTGATACAGAAGTATGCATAGAGTAGATGGAAGTGCTTTGGACCACTGGTATCTTTGTAGCTGCTGGGTGGACTGATGCAGGCGGCCCGAAAATGTGCCGACCAGTTGGGCTTGGCCAAGGGCTATCGTGTGGTGATCAACAACGGTCGACATGGCTGTCAGAGTGTCTATCACTTGCATCTGCACGTGCTGGGCGGAAGACAAATGAAATGGCCTCCTGGTTAGCTGTGTTAATCTTCTGTTGGCCAAAGGTGCACTAGGCATCGCTAAGGTTTTAGCCCCTTCTCGCTTGTAATTACACTGTCTGTACTGTCGTTTCACGCCATTCAACACTGGAAACTCTGCATTTATTATTATGTAACGTGAACTAGCATAAAGCGAGATTAAATAAAATGCGTAAAATGAAGGAGATATCGATCTATCACAGTAGTTTGCATACTACTAGCACCGTTTCAAACTCTAAGAGCAACATAAATAGCTTCATTGGATTCCTTCACGTCAGCTCGGCGCTTAAGTCAAGGAGGCGGTTGTTTGAATCTGTAATAGCGCGACTCTTCGTAAAAGTCCATTTCATGTTCATCTTCCTCTTCTTCGCCGTCCAACTAAACATTACACCTGTAGATGCGCACCGTATGAATGAAGAAGTTACAGCCAGCAATTCAAAATTGGTCAGCACGCACGGCAACAGTGTGTGTCTGACGAAGATGGCCACCAGTATAGCGAATGGAAAGGCGAAGGCAGTGCTTTTGATGGACTTTATCACTCCGACAAATGCAAAGCAGATTAATTGGATCCCCGAGTACAGGTGCATACGCCATGTTCGAACCTAAACTACAGACTATTTATATGCGTACAGCACTGGTCACTCAAAACGTGAGTCGATGTAAGCTAAGCCGGCAATCAAGGCTGAAAGCTAGAGTGGTCGGCGGATGGAAGGAATGGTACTCCTTCCAATAAAAAAGACCTTGATCATTTTTCGGAATCTTTGACAAAATTCTGTAAGACGTACAGTACAAAAATCGAGGATTTACTACTAAACTTTACGCTTACATGATTGTGAGTGTTGATTAAGAAAAGTTGCTTACTCTCAAACAGTAGACGGTGGCCGGATGATATTTGACAGGCACGAAGAGCAGAATGCTCCTGGAGAGCATCTGCACGCCAAACATGTTTAGCGTGCCCAAATATAGAAAGACACCAAATAAGACAGCAATGGGAATAATGCTGAGCACTTGAGTGGCCAGGATGGTCAGACCTGCAAACAGCTGAGATGAAGAGGAGCGGCGAGAAGCTGCGGCAGACCAATCAGTAAATGCAGTACAAAGGCAGTGACTCTCTGCTCCACCACGCCTGCCACCACCGGCTTCTGACCCGGCGCTCTCAACTGATACTTGGTCAGACTGTCCACGTGCGCCATAGACCGCACGGTGGCCGCACACAGCCAGGGCAGCCCGAAGACTGCGTTGAAGACCAACAGACAGCCGGACACGAACAGATCCCAGTGGTAGCCGGTGCCTTTCTTCAGACACGTCTCCTTCTTCGCCAACATCATCCTTAAACACCAGCGCTGACTTGACGTGAGCGCGCAAACCACAGCACTCACTCGCACACTTCTGTCTCTATGAACAGAACCATGAAGAGCAGAACGCCAGGAACGGCCGAGACGAAGGCGATCCAAAGCGGAGGCGCAAACGAAATTGTCCATGTGGCTCGGTTGGAAGGCTCCAAAGTAGAGTTCAAGGTGAGTTTGCTGGTGACAGTGGTGTCGTTTAGTACGTATCTGTCCAACACAACCATGCTGATGATGGCTATGCTAAGGCTAAAGTCTCCAAGAGCAGTGCGAACCTGCAATGCACGCATTAGCAATGACCGCGAAAAGGTACGTACCTTTCTACCAAAGTAAGTGGAATGTCTGAACCGACGGAGAACGAAGGCTGTAACAAAGGTGCCCAGAACCAAAATGCAGGACAAGAGAGCTGTGTTTGGTTGTCGCGCCTGCATGCCGAAGTAGCTGTCCGATTTCACTGCAGAGCTAAACACCTAACCGATAATAAACGGTTTAGCAGAGTGCCGCCTACAATTTCAACTGGTCTTGAGCCAAAATACTTTGGTTGGTATCAAGCAGGTTGCAGTAATCGTCTAGCACTAGAACTGGATGGAGGTAGAACATCTGAACGATTAGATTTCTTAGCTAAACAGAACAGAAGGCATTGGCAGAAGTACTTTTTTGAGAAAGACCACGCATTCGGTGATGAAAATGACCGAAATCAGTGTGCAGAGTATGTCGTCGCTGAATCTGGTCACGTATTTAATCAGCAGCGGTCCTTCCCAGGCCAGAGTGAGCACACAGAACAGCAGCGCCCACAAACTGACCCAGAAACGGACAGTTAGAAAATCGAGCTCCTTGTACTTGCAGAACTGTTAACGATAAACATACGTACGTACGAACACGACTACACTGTAGGTGCACAGACCTACACCTCACCTTGTACAGACTTTCTTCGAAGACTAGAAGGGGACCGGCTACTCCGAGCAACATGAGTGGCTGGGCGGACAGGATCGCAAACACCACGCCTCCGATACTGGTGGCCAGCAGGGTTTCTTTGACGCCAATCTCTCTGTCTGTGTCTTCGTCTGCAATCACATACGGTAGACCGACTAGAGTCTGCTGCTGCAGGTCTACTAAGAATGGCTCCGAAGGTGAGGGCTGGGAAGAAGCAAGTGAGGAATATGAATATGACACTGGAGACACATTTGAAGGTGAGTGCGTCTGTCAAGTCCGAGCGGTAGTGAGCCAGCCGTCTACAGACCTCGCGTCTCGCTCCTCCGAACCATTTACCCGTCCGTCGTAATGGGTCAGCCAACCATTTTTGATTTTCTTCCAGCAAAAACTCTAAACCAACACTACACCATCGGACTGAAGTGGTGCAGCTCACTTTCGAGATCGGCTGGCCTCTCGGTCATGGCTCGTCTCCGCTGTCTAAGCCAATGTGAGGTATTTTTAATCTGCGTGTAGGGCATCAGTTCCTTTTGCTCGAGTTCGCCAGGAGGGAACACAATGGAGTCGTCCAGAAACTCGTTGATTGCGTGCAACACCGACTCACGACCGTCTGCTTCGTACGCTGCCTCTTGGAAACGCTGCAACTCTCAACTAATCCGACCTGTTAGACACGCGTGTATGTACCTTATTGGAGAGAAGAGTGGAGATGGAGCGTCCAATTTCGTGAAAGTCCAAGCCGCAGTCCAGTGGTCCGAGGAGAACAAACAAAAAACGCACAGGCAACGGAACTTCAACTACACCAGGTAACACAACGGCACTGGACAATCGCACGAAAGCTATGGCCGGACGCTCCAGATAGTTCACAGCTCCTACCATGGTTAGCGCCGTTTCAGACTCTGAAATCAACGTGTGCAAGTGTGCCTGCGTACGCAGTGAGCAGAAAACCACCTGGAGGTATGCGTTTCATTAGTTCAACGTCAAACAGTTGTGATCTGGTTTTGCTTCTAATCAGACTGGACAGTTTAGACCGTCTGCTCGGCTCAGTCAAGAAGGAACTGCGTTCCACCAAACTCTCCGTCGTCTCCTGCACTTGGCCGTCGGCGCCGTTGTGGACAGCGAAGTCCACCACCGATCGTGTGTGGCCGTTCTGCGGACCGGCCTCGGCTGCACCAGCAGTTCTGGGAGCGACGTGTGGCGAAAGTAGAGAGGGAGCCGGCGAAATGACCGACTGCTGTCGGTAGAAGTAGTGGTGCAGCGAATTGAAGGTTTGCTGACGTGGAATGGCCACCGCGGCCACCTCATTGACGTGTCGGTGTTTGAGCAGCAACGTGTTCAACACTCTGTGCACGTCCTCAACGCGCACCTGCTCGAACAACAACATCTGCTCGGTGACCTGCTCCATCAGGTGGAAGGTGTCTTCGATCTCCAGGTCCAGTGCCACTGCGCCTGTGTCGATGCAGTGTCTCAGTTCGAGTAGACTGTGGAAGGACAGAGAGGACACATGCGGTTTGCCCCAACGGTCAGAGCCAGCCTCCACGCACTCCTCGTACCGAATCCATCGACCTGTCTCTCGCCACTCCATTGTGCCACTGACCGTACAGGGCACATATAACTCGTCCAATTCGATGAACAACTGAATCAAACAAACCTACAAGTACACACATACAGTAAGGCAAATAGGTACGTCGTGCAGTGTGGTACTCCGCAACCGGTGAAGATTCTGCAGAGGCACGGGTTCTTGTTGTCTGCCCGACTTTCGACGAGGCACGCCGTACTCCATCTGAAAGTCTGCCGCACGCAATGGTGCATGTCCGTTGTCTTAAATCAGTTGACTGAGTGGAAAAAACAGTAACAGACTGACCAAGGAAGACTACCTTTTGACAGAGAGGAGGCACTGTTAGCACCGGAGACATCGGTGTATTCTGTCCGAGTGTGCATGAGTGAGTCAGCCAGAGTGATCTCTACGTTTGGTTGGTGCTCACGGCTGAAGGCACAAGAGTCAGTTGCTTCATAAATCATTGCTGAGCATGGTTTCAGTCAATCTTAGATACCGCGCCTCAACGAACCTCTTGCGCGCGGCAAGCGGTGACTCGGCGCCAACTTGGAATCGAACGCCTGCGTTGCTAGCCAATGAACTGTTGCTGGTAACCACTATGTCGGGCGCCATCAGCACTGACGCGTCATCTGCAACACAACATGTCTTCAACTGGCACTTCCATTTGGCTCGGCTAATAGTCCGCAGCTGAACTTTAGGCTGACATTTGCGGTGCAGCACAAACGCAACGCACCCTTTTGTTCGTCGGTTTCGTCAGTTTCTACAATCCTGAGCAAGGTGGACTGCGTGCCACTGCGGTCATTCGGAGACGCTCCCACACTGCTCGAGCGCGATCTGGGCGTCTTCAGTTGGTCAGGAGACGAATCGGAAGATCTGTTGGACGGCCGTCTGCGTAGCGACCAGCTGCGGCTGGCGTCAGCAGTGCGCCGCCCGTCTGAAGCAACAAGCAACATTACATGGCTCTCCGACTGTCTGAGTACTTGGACTGCAGACTGCTTGAGCACTGGCAGAGGATGCACAGGAACAAACATCTCCCAGAGAATCACGGGCAATCGCAGAAATCACTTCGTTCAAGTTGGGAATGGACTGCGCGAAGAAATTCTCAAAAAAGCCGGCTGAATAAATGAAGAAGGCACGTAAATGAAAGATACTTGGCGTTGCTGTTCGTAGAAGTACTCGGGACTGGCGATGCTGTAGCTGCGGACGTAGGAGGGCGGCTGAGAGGTGGACGGGGCGTCGGCACTGTTCTGGCGTGTCCACCGTCTGCTCATCACTGCAGGGTTGCGGTTGCAGCAGCAGGGCAGCAAGTGCTGAGCGCACCCTGCCTCATTCAATCAAAACAACGATGAGCGAAGCGCTGGCAAAAAGGCGGCAGTAAATGCAGAGAAGCGTAAAGTCCAAATTTATTTCAACGTCTGACAACGGAGGGCTAGAGTACGTGCTGAGAATAAAACATACGCAGATAAGTCACACAATTAGTTTTAGTTTTTCAATATCATTGTTAGACATTGAATCACAAAGAGCCTTGCAAACGAACCGGGGGCGGCTATGGGTTTGGGCCAAACTAGCTATTACGTAGAGCTAAACCAATTGGTATTTTTTCACACCCGCCAATAAAACAGTTCCAGTCTACCATTGGAGAAGAAGCGAGTACACAGAGAGACTGCAGAGAGTAGAACAACCAGACATCGACATGAGCACAATGTATTCGGTAACTCTGACTATGTGAAATCAACGAATCGGCTCAACTAAATGCTCGGAACCCATTCTACGCATAGACACTATGATATACCTTTGGCCAAACGCGACGCAGCGATGTACATGGACATAACACAAACGGAGAGAGAGACAAACAGTGGGCGATGACCGAGCACAAAAGACGCAATCGACCGGCTGCGGCACTGACACACGCTTAAAAAGTAAATAATGCATATCTGAGCCACAGGCGGTGGTCTTAAAATGGCCAAGCCAACCACTTAAATGCAGGCCCATGCCGGGCTCTCCAACACTAATTAATTCCACATCATTCCCAGTAAGAATGGCACGAGAAATCGACAAAAAACAGAAATTCATTGCACGTTGCCGGGAGTGCTGCCTTACCTACGTAATACAAACTGCAAATTAATGACACAAAACCAATTGCACCGATTTGCCATTAGAAACTGCACAAACTGTGACAACATGTGAGCCTGAAGGAAAAAACAAAATATCGACCCTAGCGGGCGAATGTACTTTTAAAATCAACTTAACTCGAAACAAACAACTAAAGCCACTACTAATGCTAACACAGAATGAAATTGCCAAAGGAGCAGCGGCTACAGAACACACAAACAGTGAGTCGGTACCTAGGGACGCTGCACAGCTCTAAACTGAAGATTCTTGCTTGTCTTCCTCTTTCTTCTTGAGCAACGGCTGCGACTCCGGAGACTTCTTGCTCACGTCCTGCACCGACGTGGCCGGAGACGCCTTCTGGATCTTTATTGTTATTGGCTCGTCCTCGTCTCCCAGTGCCATCGGCACCTTACCCGCCGACCTAAATCATACATCTTACCCACTCCAACATTTTTATCCGAAACACTTTTTCTAATGTTTTAGACACTAAATTTGCCAAAAATAAACTGTAAAACCATCTTTTAGTGAAATTAACAGCATTATTACAGGTCGTTAAAAAACCCGCCAATTTACTTTCAGTTTGAGCAGACAGATTTCGGTCTCAACTGAAACTGCTCGCCATGACTGAGCGTTGGCTGTTTACAGAGCAAAAAGAAACCCAGTAGTCCGGTACTGTAGCAATCTACCGTCAGCATGCTCAGCACACTACAATTACATCCAAATTAATTAATACACTTCAGTTTTTAAAGCTTTTATCACGACTTTTGCCTCAAATTCAGAATGGCACGTGTAGATTAAGTTTTGCGAAAGCTCAGCGTGCCTCCAGTAACCTTTATTTATTCAAGAACTGACTGAATGCTAGGAAGCAGGGAGAAGAGGGGCGAAGCACACTCCCAGGCATTCTCTCTACTGACGTTGAGCCACTTTGAAAAAGTTCTACCCACTCATAGGTTTGGCTTCTCCTAGGTACAGGGTGTGCCAAAAAACAACCCAGCAGATTTTTTGCTGTAGCAACCGCAAATCGCAACCGATTTGAATGAATCCTTTTTTAAATGAAAGATAAATAAACATACATGTAACAGGGGGGTCTGGAGGTTCTGCCCCCACCCGACTTAGGCCAGACCCCCCCCCGGATGGGGACCCCCCGAGACGATTTCACCGCCCCCCCCTCCGATTTTTCTGGGAAGTAAATTTTCGAGCAAATTTTTGCAATTTTTTACACTTTCACACAAAAATTGCGAAAATCGCCTGCAAAACAGCACTTTTTAGCTGTATTTCAGCCCAAATTAGCGATTTTTGGCAATTTTTAGCCAAAAATAGCGATTTTTCTCGATTTTTGAGCGTTTTTTAGTTCCCACCCCCCCTCCCCCAAAATTTTGGCTCAGACCCCCCCCCGGCCGGCGCCAGACCTCCCAACCCCCCTCCCCCCATCGGCGGATGACCTGTTACATGTATGTAAATAAATTCTTGAAAGATTGATGTAACGTTCATTAAGATAGCCTGCTTAGTTCCTGAGATATTTGCCCTCAAAATCCAAACAGATTTTGGCAGTGAACAAGAGTGATAAACACAACCCAGCAGATTTTTTACTTTTGCAACCATGAATATTAACCGAGTTGAATGAATCCTTTTTTGAATGAAAGATTGATAAATTCTTCAAAGATTGGTGCAATTTTTATTGAGATTCAGTAATTAGTTCTTGAGATATTTGCCCTCAAAGTCGAAACAGATTTTGGCAAAGAACAAGAGCGATACCGTTGCACTTCATAATAAAGCAGATTCCTACTGCTGGGGACTAATGACACTTTACTGTTGAAGTGAACCGAGTTTGTGTCACCAGTAAAGCCTCCAATAGCCCTCAGCAGTAGCAGGAATCCGTTTTATTACGAAGTGCAGCGGAATAATAAAAAATCCCTCTTGTTCACTGCCAAAATCACTGTTTTGATTTTGAAAGTGAATATCTCAGGAACTAAGCAGACTACATTAATAAACTGTACACCAATCTTTCAAGAATTTATTTATCTTTCATTTAAAAAAGGATTCATTTAAATCGGTTGGGATTTGCAGTTGCTACAGCGAAAAATCTGCTGGGTTGTTTTTTTTGGCGCACCCTGTATATAAATCAGCTCTTCAATAATGGCTGGGTTCGTGCCGCTCTAGTCTAGCTATCGATAATCCCCTGACATTTCCCTGACTTTTCCTAGCAAAACTTAAAAAATCCCCTGACGTTTCCAAAAGTTCATCTCACTAATGTGAAAATTCCTACCCAGAAGGTGGTGCTACGCATGCGTACACCTGCTGTCATTTGTTATCGCCCAACAAGGGCGAGAAAAAATTTGAAAAATTAGCCTTTAAAAACCGCGTTGGAAAAGAATTTTGAACATAGACTAGTAACCGCTTTAGTAGTTTGAAGGGCTGGTTAGGCAGCCAAAGAGCGCGAAAATTTTGAAAAATTAGCCTTTAAAAACGCCACATTGAGCCGGCACAGTTGTGTAGTGGTTTAGGTCGCATGGCCACTGTGCGCGACGTCGTGCGCTCATCCTCTCGGCGCGGCAAGTTTCTTGCCGCAGAGTTGGTTGTCGGCACAAAGCTCCACCCAGGCCACCGAAGGCTGGTTACAACGAGTAGGTAAAATGGGAACCGACTGCATCTGCACCGAAGCTACAAAGCATGCCGCGTTGGGAAGAAGATCTACGATGTCAGAAGCTGTCTGAGAAACCAACTATGCCGGGAGCCCTCTGGCATATGGGGCACCGGCGGCCGTCGGGAGCTGTCAGCATCAAGGCATCGACACGCCGGCCGCCCTCCTGGTGACCGGCGCCCAGCAGCATGGCTAGGAGTGGCTGGCAGTGAAAGGAGGGCAACGTCCGAGATGACGAACCACGGGGGTAGCGGAATGGACCTCGAGTCTGATCGCAAGCCGTAAGACCCCCGCAAATCGGATCGGAATCCGATCGCCACATTGACTAAATTATAGGCACAATTCATTGTAACTTCTCTATCCTATAAATGCAGACTTCTATTTCTATGAAATGGCATCTTAAGAGTGCTTGCCAAAAAAAGCGGGGCAAGCTCCCTTATGGGGCGGCCGATGGAATTTTTTGACGCCACATTTTATTGGCTCATTTGAATTGACCTATTATGAAACCCCCACAGCCGCGTAGGTTTCCCTCTAGCCGCACTCAAACCGGAGTAATGGCTTGAAGAAGGGTGCTGCGCCGGATCTCACAGATTTGGCTCCTCCATGCTCCTTCAACTGCTGTCAAATTGGACACACTTACACAGATTTTCCCACTCTTTCAAATGCAATAGAGCACAACTGAATACGATGAAAACTGCCAGATTCAGACGCGATTTATTAAAGTTGGGGGACCCGAAATAGACATGTCTTTCAATTGAAAGAAGTGTCTATGTGGCAACGAGCTCCAGAGCTGACATTTTCAACATAAGTTGACCATGTAAGGATGTATCAAAACCTACAGGCAAACCCACCGATTCGGCTTTGTTTGGCAGCTGTGCGGCTTTGAAGATGACCCTTTTACTCACGATTTTTAGGCATGACAAGCAAATGTAGATCAATCTGTCGAAGGCACCTAGAGAGCTGTCACTTGCAGCCCATACTAAAACAAACATGCTCTTTCAGAATATCAGCTTCATTTGCCTGTCCAGTTCTTCAGTTCCAAGTAATTTTCACATTTTCATGTGTATGCTGAATCTGACCGAATTTCCGGTACCATCTATCTGGGTTAGTCGCTACTCCTGTGGTTTCTGGTTAGTCAACCTGAAATTTATCACGATTGTGCAGAATTTCCCGCTCTTTCAAGTGATTCACTCGCCGCATCAATCGGATGTTTAGTTCAAATGTTATCTGATTGTTTACAAATACGTTTTCTGCATTGGAACCCTGGCACGCATCATCGATTAACTTTGCTGAAAGTGCAAGGCTTTGTCTACCCATACAGAAAGCGCCAGTAGATCTCATACACCTATAAAGTGTGAAATATGCAAGCCTAAGTGCTGCAGGATTTTGGCCCATGTTTTCTAGTAAGTTTTTTTGCTAGAGCTGGTTTACACCTCGCGCCCTTGATGCTTAATTTTCAGGTACTGCTACCTAGTGAAGTTTTTTTATCATAAAAGTGATTGTGTCTATTCTTATGGTTGCTCAGCTAATACTGAAGCAAACATATCTCAGCGCTGATTCGGTTTTTTGGTGGATTAATGCACTACTTGTAAGAGTACAAACTAGTTTACGTAAAGAAAGTGATAACTGGTTTTGGGAAGTTTTAAACGACTGACAGTCAGTGTATAGATTTGGGATCTAGAGTGTGTAGATTTTGTGTAACCATAGAACAGTTGAAATTGAGAAACCCAGTGTGTATAGTTGACAGTATTGAAAGAACGTTGGTTTTAAAACAGATACGACAATATAGAACTTTTAATCCCTGTGTGCCTTCGAACCTCCGACACTACCACACACTCACACCACCACAGAAAACTATTATAAACTGGTGACCTGGCACAAAGAGCCGAAGAAACCCCAAATCTCCTGATCTCCTGAAGAGCGCCCAAAGAGCTATTGAACTTGCCCAATTGACATTTAACTGAACTTATTGTTGCCTGTATCTGGACATCTTATGTTGACACTACCTTTTGGTTGCTAACCCCATCACTCTGAACTTTTGAACCTTCCCTGCAGACAGATTCACGTGGAAAACCTCAGACATAGATACCGAACCCATCAGTTCCCGGACTCAAAGTAAAACAAGAAATTTCGGAAGATGGCCACCGCTGAAGAATCTAACCTCGCCCAAGCCTTAGAAACTTTGAATGACACTATGAACTCGACTAATGAAATGAATACTTCTTTGGTACACCAAATTAAGACGATGTCAGCTTCACAATACTTGAACCCTGAAACAAAGATCCCAATTTTCTCTGGAGATAGAGATGTGAACTTGAAAGAATGGTTTGACAATTATGATCGCATCTTCACAATGAAAGGACTTGATAAGAAAGCTAGAGCTCAGAAACTTCCTGGATACCTTGCTGGATTCGCAAAAGAAGTGTATAGAGATTTGGATGCAGAAACTAAGGAAGAATATGAAGGTGTCAAGGCTGCTCTCATCGATGCTTTAGAATCACTGAACATGACCTACTTCTTCGAAAATGAACTTAGAGCGCGAAAACAAGAACCAAAAGAAAGTGTTGTGAAATTTTACTCTGCACTTTTGAACTTGGCCCATGGAGCATACCGGGATGAACGCAACTCAGAAAAGATTTTTGCTGTACCCGTTCCTACAAAGACTTAGAAAATCGTTACAAGACAAAGTGTACCTAACGAAGCCCTCAAGCTTAGATGACGCTATAGCAAGTGCAAGAGGCTTTGAAAATCAGGAACTACTGGAGAAAGGAGAAACGCCATTTGATGCTGACGCTTTTGCTGGATTTGCGAACCATCGATCAAACCCAGAAGAAACGGAACCTTCTCAAAGAAAGATGCCTCCAGGCAGTGCCGTGAACGAACGTTTGGTTAACATTCTTGATCGCACCCTAGATACTTTGAAAAGAAGTCATCAGTCAAGCCTCTGTGGAAACTTCAGACAACCCTTTTTTCGAACGCCCCAGATTCCTTCGTACCGATTTTCAAGGCTGAATGCACCTAGATTCGAATTCCCCAGAACCCGTTCTGCCGATCGCTATGCATGGGCAAGTGATGGACAACCGATTTGTAATCTTTGCCGCAAGAAAGGGCACACCCAATGGGTTTGTTCACAAAGATTTAACCAGAACCGCAACCCCACGTTTGGAACTCAAACAACTTCATCAAGCAGATCCTTATATCGGCATCGCCTAATAGTCCTGCTTTGGTGTTCTTTCGCTCAACATCTTTTACGAGAAGGTCCAAAAGCCTTTTTGATTTGGCTAGAAAATGCTTTCTTTCAGTTATTCCTGCTTGTGGCCGGTTGTTTCGGACTAGCTTTGGTTGCCATATCTATAAACGTGTTTTGCTGGATCATCAAGCTGGTTTGCGCATGCTTTATTCTTCCTCACTGGGCAAGAAAATGCGACAAAGAATTATATAAAAGCCTTTCCTGCTATGATCTTCTTACGCTTCTTTGCATAAAGCGCAACGTACCCAACCTCGTGTGGTTGGAATTTTTTGATGCATATCTCGGTCTTGAAGCTGCGTAAATGAATTGCCATGTTATATTATTTTTCTGCTATTTTTAACATATTAGTTGACTGAGTGTTTGAACGTTCGAAATATGCTATGTAACAAAATAATACACTTACCAGTGCACTTACTTTTATCAATAATTCTTGCTAGTATAGAGCCGCTAAATGTAAGCACGTAAATTTTATTCAACAAAATATACTTAAAGGTAAAGCCGTTGTGGTCATACTATATAAGCTGGCGTCCTATTGGAGTTTTCTGCAAGAGTAGACACAGCCTTGCACTTTTTGAGCAAAGTTAATCGATGATGCGTGCCATGGTTGCACTGCAGAAAACGTATTTGTAAACAATCAGATATAACATTTGAATTAAACATCCGATTGATGCGGCGAGTGAATCAATTGAAAGAGCGGGAAATTCTGCACAATCGTGATAATTTCAGGTTGACTAACCAGAAACCACAGGAGTAGCGACTAGCCTAGATAGATGGTACCGGAAATTCGGTCAGATTCAGCATACACCTTGGAACTGAAGAACTGGACAGGCAAATGAAGCTGATATTCTGAAAGAGCATGTTTGTTTTAGTATGGGCTGCAAGTGACAGCTCTCTAGGTGCCTTCGACAGAGAGTAATTGATCTATATTTGCTTGTCATGCCTAAAAATCGTGAGTAAAAGGGTCATCTTCAAAGCTGCACAGCTCCCAAATATAGCCTAATCAGTGAGTTTGCCTGTAGGTTTTGATACATCCTTCCATGGTCAACTTATGTTGAAAATATCAGCTCTGGAGCTCGTTGCCACATAGACACTTCTTTCAATTGAAAGACACGTCTATTTCGGGTCCCCCAACTTTAATAAATCACGTCTGAATCTGGCAGTTTTCATCGTATTCAGTTGTGCTCTGTTGCGTTTGAAAGAGCGGGAAAATCTGTATAGGTGTGTCCAACTTGAAGGTGCTACCTCGAAAGCTGCCAATTTGACAGCAGTTGAAAGAGCATGAAGGAGCCAAATCTGTGAGATCCGGCGCAGCACCCTTCTTCAAACCATTACTCCGGTTTGAGTGCGGCTAGAGGGAAACCTACGCGGCTGTGGGGGTTTCATAATAGGGCAATTCAAATGAGCCAATAAAAATGGGGGGGGGGGGTTCAGAAAATTCCATCGGCGGCCCCCTGTCCCGCTTTTTTGGCAAGGACTCTTAAATTTCCCCCTGACAGGACCCAAAATCCCCTGACATCCCCTGACCGGCACGAACCCTGAATGGTTACAGGAGGAAAGCTGAGCTTTCCCTAAACTTAGCACACACTTTCCGCTCCTACAGTTGGGGAAATAACGACATACATGGTAACGATACCACATGGTACCCCTTTGATCGAGGCCACAGGTGATACCTTAAATGGTACCGGTAATGGTACTGATACCATATTATGGTATCACCTGAGGCCTCGATCGAAGGGATACCATATATGCAGACATGGGCTAGCATTTCGGCTCGGGGAGTTGTAAATTTTCAAATCCTGAGGGGGCTGAGCGGGTAGCGGCGGGGCACATTTTTAAAAAAAAAACCCCCCCCCACAAAATTATTAAACCAAATACATCCAACAAACATGTGGGGGGGGGGGCGGGGCCCGGGCCCGCCCGCCCCCGCCCCCCACCCCCCCCCCTCTCCCCCCCCTGCATATATGGACGATATATTGTATAACATTAGGCCTCGATCGAAGAGATACCATATGGTACCGGTAACATACATGGTACCACTTAACGATTTGAAGGAAATATACTAGAAGGTACCGGTACCATTATATGGTACCACCTGAGGTCTGGATCGAAGGGGTACCATATGGTACCAGTTCAGGTTGAACGTGGTACCATAATATGGTATCGCTACCATATTTGGTACCGGTACCATGTATGTCGATATTTCTCTGACTGTCCTAAGCTATGCTAAAAGCATAAAAAGATGAAAAACAGAAGGAAATTGCAGTGTACAGGACTTGCTATGATACAGCACTGTGTGCTTTGTTTTTGGCCTGCCACTAGCCAAACGATCAGCCTCACGCCTCATTCAGATGAGACCGAAAGCCAAAAGATCCACCTGCTCAAACTAAAGCTGGAAGTAAATTCCCGTTTTTGGACAACCTGTATAACAACTGTATTGGAGCCAAATTAGCTTTATTTCACCGATTTTGTCGTACTCTGCATATCTGAACTGGCTCACACCCGCAAGCCCGTTCGGCGGCTGATCTGTTACATGTAATGTACGGTGAGAATCGGTCAGTCTTACTTGGCCTTGCCGTTGGCGCGACCCAAGTTAGACTCGGACTCTATGTGTTTCCAAACGCCACTCTTGTTCATTTCTTCGCTTATATTTATGGGCCGTTCTTCGTCTCGTTCTGCTACGCTGGAGAGAGGTATCTTCATAACATTGCCACTGGCCATCGGAATGTGCAAGTGCGCCTGGGTGGCCACCGGCTTCAGTCCTATCGGCTTATGCTCCTCCTCCTTGCTCTTAGCCTCTTCCTGCAACACACAAGCACACCACCTACAGCACACCTACACTTCGTCAAGCCACTACCGCTTCCTTGTCTTTCTTCTTCTTATCGTCCTCCTTCTTGCGCAGGTGAATCTCAGGCATCTTGTCGTCGAGGTGTTGCAGCTCCTCTTCTGTGAACACTTTCTCCATCAGCTTACGAACGCCCACCATCACCACCAACTAAACAGCCAGTATGAAGAAGGGCGCAGCCCAGTACAGTAGAGTACCATAATGGGGAAACAAATGGAGACGGATGGAGTGGACTTGATCACCCAGAGCACAATCAGACAGCCGACTTGAAAGGCGGTGAACAGGTGCACACGACGAATGGGCACGTGGCGCAGATACATGTAGTCCGGCTGGTACTTCATCGGCATCAGAATGAGCAAGAGTCGGTCGAACAACTGGATGCCATTGAACGCTGCCACGCCCATGTACAGGAACACTCCGTACAAAATAGGCATGGCTATGTACTGCAACTGCTCTGTTAGACCTGTGCAAAGGAGAAGAAGAAGACCAACCTGCAGCACAGAGGTGAGCAAGACAGACAAACCAATGAACATAAAGGTGACGGCACCGGTGACCCGTTGCTCTCTAAAAGACAGAGTAAGGAGAGAGAGGCCAGACAAAGCTACCGAGAACCTGACACCGACGAAGGTGGGACGTTCGCCAGGAGCGCGAGATTCGCTTTCTAGTCTGAGAGAGTTAACGTGATTGATTGAAAGTACAGTGGCAGCCACGTATATGGGTATTCCCAGAATGCCGGTGATGAATATTAGACCGGACAAGACACACAAGTCCAAGTGATAGCCACAACCCTTTTTCAACTTGTTCTCTTTCCGGTTCACAATAACAGCCGTTATCTGCTGGTCCATAAAAATCAAAATGCAAGCCAGCAAAGCCGGCAACAAGGCCAATGGGGCTGTCCAGAACGGATTCGCCCGTCCGTCCAGGTTGCTGTCAAACGGTCCGATGAACCAAGACGGTCGAGATTCCAACGTCGGCTAAAATACAAAACGCCACTTGATGATTCACATAAAAACTGCGAAACCAACTCACTCGGAACTCTGCCGGTACGAAGAGTTTAGGAGTCTCTATGCCAACAACCCTGTCCACTACCACCATAATTATAATGGCTAACATGACAGCAAAATCGCTGACCAGCGAACGCACCTAAAAATAAGACAAAGTAGGATAAGCAAAGGATTGTGACATAAAAGATACTTTGGAAGGGAAGTAGCAACTGTTCTTCATGCCCTTCAGTCCGAAAGCCAGAATGAAGGTGCCGCACATGAGAACGAGCGACATGAGAAACACGTCGTACATGATGTAGCAGCCATCGCCGTCTAAGTCGCCGCGCAGCAGCTGACATCGCCGCAACGGCACAAGCTCATAGTCAATCAGGTAGGTGTCGTTCTGTCTGCCGCCATACCAAACCGACGCGCTCAGATTGAAGTTATATTTCTCTGAGACCTGCTTCAACCACGGCCAGTCGTTCGGTGGCTTGCCGCCGTCCACACAACCGCACGAAGAGTTAGTAGGTTTCAGCTACAGAAAACTTATAAGTCTCGGCCGCACCTCAGCTGACTGAAGATACCGGATTCCAATTGATCACTTGGTACTCAGTCTTGAGAATTTTGAAGCACTTGGCGATCGCTTCGTAGATGAATATGAGAGCGATCAAAGTAGCAAACGACTCCTCGGTGAAGCGAGTGATATAGGAGACCAACGCAGACGCGTCCGTCAACACCATTATGAAGAGGATAATCGACGTCCATGTGTTTATCCAAAACCGAAAGCTCAGGTAATTTACATCCAACAACCTAAACCCAGATCAACATGGGAGACCAGCACTGCTAGAAACAAACGATTTTTCCGTTCAGCTCACCTGAACGGAAAATTTCGAAGAACCGTTGCGAGCCAATAAGCTTATATTTTTTCCTGCAAATTTGTCAACCACTACAGTTTCTACAAAAGAAACTCTAGCCCAATTTACAGAACAAACAGCTAAGAATTGGGCTCACAGAAGCGTTTCAAAGTTTTCCATTCAGGTGAGCTGAACGGAAAAATTGTTTGTTTCTACCGGTACAGTTCAAACAGGCTGCACAACTGACCTCAAAACGGTACCCAGCTCAGTTATATTCTGCATACACGTACTAGTCTTACCTCCCAGAATATTTGTTCAATTTTTAGATTAAAATCCGCTTAAAAGGTCTTTGGTAAACGACTTTGGTCTTTCCGCTGCTTATATTGAAGACAAATCGGTGGGTGCTTTAAAGCCCGGTTCACAGCTGCCTTGCCAGGACAATCAGCTAAGAAGGGGCTTCAACTGGCAACTTAGTCAACAGCAGACACAGTCTCACTTCTGAGCTATACACCCAGCACAATTGGCCAGTCAATCAAAATACAGATTTCTGCAGAAAAAAGCATCCTGTATTACTTCAGCAACTTTACCTATTTGCTGGCGTCAAACGAGGATAAGTGACTTGTCCAGGGTTTTTGCAGAGCAAAATTCCCTGACCAACCAGAATGTGAAAATTACATGGATAAAAAAAGTTGAAAAAATTGGCTTGGCAAAACGCATTCAGACAGAGAGAATTCAGAGGTTAAAGCGGTATTTTGAGGAAAAATTATCCAGTTGCAGCTGCAGTTGTACTAGAAAGTCAGAAGTCCCATTTTCGAAAGGGTGTGTGATGTTTCCGCTGCTATCAAATTTTTGCCTGACCAGACTCCGAATTGCGCGACTTTTAACTGATTCCCTGAATCCTGACCTTTTTAAACTACCAGACTTTTACATGATTTTGCAGATCCCGCACAAACCCTGTTTGTCGTTTTAACAGGAAAAGCGACGAGGATGCGAAAAATTGGCTAATTGTTTAGGGCTGAACCACTGACAACACTTTCTCTGAAGGAACTAACTAACTTGCAAAGATCATAAATGATGGTTTCGAATACGAGCACAGGACCAGTGGAACCGATGATAGTGAGAGGTTGGCCCGCAAGCAAATGATAGGTAATGCCACAGACAGCGCCGCTGAACAGATTCTCCATGGCCGCCTGAACAGAATGACAAGTAAAAGTTGACACCACCACTACAACCGACCATGCTTTTGCCAGTTGCTTCTTCCAACAGACCGCCAAAGGTGACGATCGGCGCCAGCAAAGCGAAGTACATGAAGAAAAAGGTGGCCACACACTGCAGATTCAGTGCATCCTTGTAGTCGCTGACGTACCACGGACGCTTGCGACGAATGTCAGCTATCAGTCCACCGAAAAACCTATATAAATTACAGTCACAACCAGTGCTTGCACAAACGAAAGCCAGAGCACGCAAACTAGATAAAAATTTGCTTTAATTACAGTCATGTCTCGTTAATCCGGACCGCGATAATCCGGATATTCACGAACCAGACAAGAATTGGCCAGGTACCAATTTTTCCCCATGTCACATGTCTCATTAATCCGGATCCGGATTAGTTAATCCCGACTAGATTTGTCGTCCCAACTTCGAATTTTGCATGTAAAGTAATTCGTTAATCCGGATTAGGAGAAAATCCATGCATAACCCTTCAATTCAGATCTGAATTTTCAATGGATTATGCTTTATGTTGAGTTACAATGTGATTTTTGCCTTTTTAGGGACTATTTGAGTTGAGTGGATACAACTGCAAAATCTGTGTGCCACTAGCGATCGACCGGAATTCCGGTTGCGGTTTCAGTTCCTGCCGGAACTGGCAGTTCCGGTTCCGGTGCTGAATGATACCGGAACTTTTTGGCTTTTGGCTCTTTTTGGAAGCAAACCTGCCAGCTTCCGTGCCATAACGCTAAGCACTATTAATAAACCACCTAAAAACTTTGCTTTAGACAACAATGTGATTATTATGACTACTTTTTGTCAGAAGTGCACTTTGTCGGTAATTTACTGCAGCCCAAACTTAACATTTTACCGAAGTTTCAGATGGAAAATTTCAGTTGTTTCCACACTTTTAAGCCGAAATTTAAAAAGAAAACAGAGGTCTTTAAAGCTCCAAACCTAAAAAGGGGGAGTATAAGATTCTCTGAGAAATCAGTCAACCGTCCCAATCAATGCTTTTGGCAGTTAAACGGTAAGTAAACACTCCTTGGACATGTAAAACAGTAATGTTTATGGTAGTTGTGCTTGTTCTAACTTTAGCAAAGCACCCTGTAAATGTCTCCTGTAGTTTCAGCTAGCATTCTTGGTCCTGGGAGCAATTCCAAATTTTTGGCCTTCGCTGAAAAGTTCCGGTTCCGGTCGATCGCCATGTGCAACTAACAAAAACTGTCATTTATAATTTTGACCCAAAAAACGGTGTTGTAGCTGTGATCGGTTAATCCAGAAAAAATCGCTATCCAAGCAAAACTGGCCAGTCCCAACTTGATTAACGAGTCATGACTGTACGCAACAAATATTACAGTACTTTCCAGTGCGCTTGAGTGCCGGGTCAGCGGCATGTCCCTCTTCCTCGGCCTCGGCTTCTGCTTCGGTTTCCTTTTCCTTTGATGTGTCTTCCTGTCTGCGTTTCTCTTGCGAGGGAATGTGAGAGGGCGGCTCAATCCTAATGTGCGGGTCCCATTCGCCCGGGGGTAAGACGGTCACCTGATCTAGAAACTCATCGATACCGTCCAAGAGATCACGCCGCGACCGCGCTTTGTACGCCACCTCGTGAAATATCTGCAAAGCACCCTTTACTTCTGCACCTGCTGCTCTCGTCCTACTTCATCGGACATCAGTGTAGCAATAGCACGCCCGATTTCCCTGTACTGTTGCGAATGACCGGTCGGCCCCAGCAAAATGAAGAGAAAGCGGGTTGGGACAGGCACCTAAACCAGACTCTGTCAATACTCGGCTGTAAGAAATGTTGCACACCTCTGTCAGATCTCCCAGCAATGTGGCATGTTTGAGACGGACAAACGAGGAGACATGGTGATTAAGAAAATTCACTTCTCCGATTAACACATTGGACGCCTCCACTCCGGGAGGTAACTTCTTCATAAAATGTGCATTTCCCTAAAAAAGGCACAAATAAAACACCTCACAGTCAACTAGAAGTGTACAACATCCAATGTTAGAGTGAATGCAGAGTGCGAGTTAGCGCAAAGAAAGAAGGTTGAAAATAAAACTGGACTTGTTGGCACAGCCGCACCGACTAGCGTGCGTTGATCACACAAGTGCGTGAAAGAAACCGATTTTGATTTGCAACAAAAGAACAAAGACTAGAGTGTGAGTGGTCACCATATCATGCAATTCGCTGCCGATGCTGGATTTCCAGGGAGAGACCATCATCTGACTGATTTTGCGGCCCTGGTCAGCAACGCCGTGCAGCACTTTGTGCACGTGTCCCTTGTGCTCGTCAGAACTACTGTAGACCTCCGGCGGCAGGGTGCGCGACCTCGAACGCTCTGTACTCTCAGGGCTGAGACTGCCTGCACCCACAAAAAAACCGACACTCTGAAACGTGCCACCAAACATAACAAAACAGAAAGAAACGGAACGCCACCCCTCAGGTTAGTTTGCCGTCATAATCGATTCGAGCACCGATCGATTACCGTAAAGACTCTATGCTGCACTTGGGACAACTCTGGAATGATCTGCAGGAAAGACCAACTCTTGCTGTCGTTGTGAAGACAGCTGAAGGAGCGCTCTGGCTGAACGCAAAACACCTTCACCAAGGCACCAGCAGAAGCAGTCACCAGCACCACCAACACCCCCGCCACTTTACCTTAAGTCTCTCAGCTCCTCTAGTCAGAGAAAAAACGTCGCTTCTAGACTCTTTTATGGGACTGCCTGAATCCTGAAGGGTTGAAAAGAAATAAAGCAGATGCACGGCAGACAGGCATGCCATCTAATTCTACTCAGTCCGGTGGTCGTGGACGGCTGATTATTACCTGTTTGGCTGCGTCTTGACTGTCTTGCCGTCCGACGTCGCGGGGTATGGAGCCGACCTTCGGCAGACTGAGTTGTGTGCTGGACTTCTTCCCTTCTGCAACAGACGCATTAGACAGGGGCACAGGCCAAGTCGGTGTACCTTCGGTAGACATGTTTTTGCCGTGGGAAAACGAGCGACCGATGTCAGCGAGCGAGCGCACAGTGCTGATGAAGCTGCTGCCGCCCTGACTGGAGCCTTCGAGTCCGCGGTGGCCGTGTTTGGCGTGCTCGTACTGGTGAGTGTGTCGCAACAACAGAGCCTCTCTCACCTCGTCGCGGTACATGAATTCCAGCTGATGATTAGCGATCATCTTGTCCAGCATTATGTCTAACAGAGAGCACGTCCTAGCCACGCACGTATGGCCGCTAATTGCACGTACCCACAATTTGCGGTAAGTCGGCCGCTTCCATTTCTAAAATCATCGTGCCGTTCATGAGACAGGAGCGCAGCTCGAACAGCGAATGCAAGGACAGCGTGGCCACGTGCGGCTTCGACCACCGATTGCCACCTTCTTCCACATCCTCTTCGAACTTTACCCAACTGCAAGTGCAGCAGCACTAAACACACAGACAGCCCGCACCGACGCAGTACCGAGCAGTTTCCCGCCACTCGTCGTCATGCAACTCCTCCATTTCGGTGAAGAGCGGGTGCAACTCGGTCGAGTCGGTGCCTTCTTCTTGCTGGTCGTCATCGCGCAGTAAGAACTGAATCCGCTGTCCTGGTCCTGCAGCAGCACCAACTCACACTCAACTGACAATTTGGGCTGCACTCACCCAAATGGGATTCTGCCTCTTCGCCAGCACTTGGCTGCGAGTCCTGGGGAGTCTTTTTGTGCTTGCGATGCCGACGTCTCTTGCGTGCTGCTTGATCCCTGGGTGGCAGGTGGAGGCCGGTTCCCATCCAGACGTTGTCTCGGTGATGACCTGACAAGAACAACTGCGGCAGTGGAAGACTGAACTCGGCACTCACTTATTGCTTCGTCGTTGGGAAACGGTCCGTTGCTCCTGGCCAGCCCCTCGTCTCGCACCACGTCCACATCGTCTCCTCCGACCATGAACGGCGGTCTCTCGGTAGAGTTTTCTCGGTCAGACATGCTTGGTTTTCACCGCATCGGCCACATTCCTAAGCACTGGTTCAGTTTAATAAATCATAAAGCAAAAGCAGAACGATGAGGGTGAAGGCAAACGAGTTGCAGAGAGAGTCACAAGATTGGAGCTGTCAGTTTAGCAGCGGCCGGCTAGAACGAGCTTTACAACGCTGCAAAAAAGCAGAAGCCTCGGCGGGACGCGCAAAGAAAGTAAAGGTGACGGCGCGGCAATAATTTACAGGTAGGTAGGATATAAGTAGGCAGGAGCAAGTCTAAGGAGCACTGTGTATTAGAGGAAGGCAGTTAATGATGGCCAATGCACTTTGCGTGTGGGCACAGCGATGGGCGGCCGCCGCGCAGTCAGCTGTGCCGCCGCTTCTGACACGGCCAGATCGATCGTCGGTCGGTTGCATCGACACCAATGCAACCATAAAAAGTGCTCAGGTAGCACCTCAGAGGTCAAAGATAAACGCTCTCCACTGCAGCACCCGCGGCCGGCAACGAGCAGCTGAACAAGCACAGAACCTGTCCCGCCGACCAGAACAGAGGCGATGGCTAAGTGGCTGACGGTTGGCCAGCACACCACGCCCATCTAGCAGAAACAGTTGCGCAGCTGCGGTAAAACCCTGGCCGGGTCGTTTGACAACAGCGGCAAAAAAGAAACTTGGCAACAGACGTGGAAGAGTCAGCGCCGCAGGAATCAGATTTCCGATAATCAATGAACGACGGGCATTTTAGGCAGGCACCATTGCCGTGGCGCGCTAAAAATTTCCTACTAATACCATGTAGGGCAGACGCCGTTCAAAATCGATATTAAAGCCAGATAGACGCAGACTGCCACTGTTTGCCAGGCAATACAAATGCCTCTCCAGAACACGCTTTCAATTTCATACACTTACTGGGCTTCCTGCCTTTACGCAACTTCTCTTCAACTATCATGACAAGACAACACGATAAGCAGCTTTCTACACATAAATCGCGTGCCAACGTACTTTATCAACTTTAAAGAAAGGTTGTCACGGCCAACACAGACACGTACCCGCCGCCATCTTACGCGCAAAAACCTTCTCAAAATACGGTTCAAAAAGACATATCGGGATAAAATACACTAGCGTAACAAAAAATTAGGCACAACACAGATTTATGGATTTTTGCCGCATGAGAAACATTAGCATACTGATAGCTCCTCTTCAAGACATGCTATCGTCCTAAATAATTGAGAATTCAATTTTTTTCAACAGAGAAAGCTAAGCTACCGGAGACATCGGATCTATGTCATCTACCGAAGACTTGGCATTGCACCTCAAACAGAGCATGACAAAAATCAATCAATGACTATCAGCAAACTTAATAACTGTAAATAGATTTTGAAGTTGAGGAACAAAAAACCGGCAAAATACGAAGTAGGGTAGCTGAGTGGCTAAGGAGGGTTAACTATTTCTCTCTCTCTCAGCTCAAACCCTCTTCGCCCTTGTGTGCTCGCCAGTAGGAGGCTTCTCCTAGCGAGCTACAACACTTACGAAAAAAGTCGCTCGCCATGAATAGAAAAATCGAAGGAGGGTGGTGCAGGACGGCTTAGTGCCATCTACACAGACTGGAAAGTGTGAGTCAAGCGAACAAAGAGGAAAGCGCACAAAGCAGCTGGTTGCGCTGCGCATGTGGGCGAGTTGCACTGGCTTTCACCGAACAGTGCAGACACATTAGTTACGTATCCCTTTATGTTATGACGTCAACAACCTTGCGAAAACAAATCTCGAATATCCAGAAGATTAGGGGCCGGTTGCATAAAGGTGTCTAAGTGGTTAGACTAGTCTAAATGTGGCCAAAGTCTAACTGATTAGACCGAAAAACGGTTAACCGGTTGCACAAAAGTCAGCGGATTCCGCAGTTAGACCAAAGACTGGTCTAACTGGTTAGACTGCGCCGGAGGTGTCTAACTGACTTAAGACCAACCAAAATACCTCACAGAACATTCTCTTGATCATACATCTTTTTTAAGATGGTTAAGAATTACCACTTTTGGCAAAAAACTTTCTGCCATGTGCCAGTTTATTGACTGTAAAAATGCGGATCAGGTGTAGCTGGGGGGGGGAATCAGGAACCGATCCCAAACAGAAATTAATGTGTTTAATGATCATAATTAATTATAAATTAACGCTTTCTATCGATAAATATCGATTATCGAAAAGTTTTCTGGCAAAATTCCAAAATTTCAAAATCGTCCAAAATGGTCATGTTACATATCAATTGAAAGCCCTTCGCCTGGCGAGTCTAATGATCGCTAAATCAGCATAGGAAACGCCCCGGGGGGCCTGTTTTGCCAAATATAAAAGTACCCCTAGAGGCGCATCAGTATAGGCACGCTCCAGAGGCCCTGTTTTTCAAACATAAAAAATACCCCTAGAGGCACGCATCAGTATAGACACGCTCCAGAGGGCCTGTTTTCGAAATATAAAAATAGCCCTAGTGGGACGCATCAGTATAGGCACGCTCCAGAGTAGGCATCTCGAATTTCGGAAATGTTTTCCAAATATAAAAAACAAAAGAATTTCATCCATTTTTTTCTAAAAAACCATTTAAAGGTATTGTAGCATGGTATAACCTAGTTGGACTATTGCATTAAAACTATGTGCATTAAAGAAATCGTTTATAGAGCTCATTTTAACAGCAAACATTCAACAATATGTGACGAGATTCACCGTAGACACTAGACCGGATCGAATCAATCAGACAGTATTAAAGCCAAACTTATATAAATTGACGCTTTATTTGTTTTGCGTTTTCATTTTCCTGTTTGCTATGCATATGTGCTGAAAATAAACCACAAATAAGACATACAGTGTGATCAAGAAACAAAACAGTAAGCAAAGCAGTAACTAAACACAGGGTGCGAATGCTAAAAATTAGCTGGATCGAGCCAAGTAGATAAAATATAAAATATATAAACTTTACAGTACCCGTCAACTGCGCAACTTAACTTTGTTCAGCCTAAGAAAATCGGTGTTGTTTCATGCGCGCTTATTTAAACTACGATTTCAGACGCTTGCGGGCACATTTAACTTACGATTTTATACAAAACATTCCATATTCGGAAAATTCGGAAAAAAATGGAAAATTCGGAAATGACACTCAAATTCGGAAATTTCCCGGGAAATTTCGGAAATTTCCGAAATTATAGGACCCTACTCCAGAGGGCCTGTTTTCCAAATATAAAAATACCCCTAGGGGAACGCATCAGTATAGGGCACGCTCCGGAGGGCCTGTTTTAAAAACATAAAAATACCCCTAGGGGACGCATCAGTATAGGCACGCTCCGGAGGGCCTGTTTTCCAAATATAAAAATACCCCTAAAGACGCATCAGTACAGGGCACGGCATTTTTAGGGCCTATTTTCCAAATATAAAAATACCCCTAGGGGTACGCATCAGTATAGGGCACGTTCCGGAGTCGAACAGTCATATTAAAGTTAATTAATAAATATCTAATCCATTTCTGACCTTCCCTGATTTTTCTCCCCCCAGCTACACCTAACCCAAAAATGCTGTACCAATTTGGAAACTGCCGGATCGATAATTTTCGCGGGAACTGCAGCTATATTTTTCAGCATACATGGGCCGGAAAAATCCGGAGAAAAAAAGGCCAAAAAACGCCTATTTTGCCTTAAATAAGCGAAAATTTTCCGGGGGGGGGGGGCGGGGGGGGGGGGGAGGGGGTGTGGGTTGGGGGGGCGGGGGGGGGGGGCCGGGGCGGGGGGGGGGTACCCCCTTACCCCCCCGGCCCATGTATGTTTTTCAGTATGTATCCCTGCTTTCAAAATCATCCATTTACTGATAGTTGGTTTGGTAATGCAGTTGGACGATTACTAGCCTTTTTCTTTGCGTATGTACGTATGTACAAAGTGTCTGACTGCAACACATACTTTATTGCATGTACCAACGATCTTTGAAGTACCAGTCTTGTCTTGTATACAACGAGCTTGACGATTTTAGAAACATCGTCAAAACATTTTGTTCACATGTTCGGCAATTAATCTCCGACTAGCAAATGGTTTCTTATAGTTCGTAATCCTTCTTATTGATAGCTGATATTCGGTTTTATAAAAATATTCGGCTTAATGAAGCTGTTAAACAACTGTTAGACTAGTCTAAATGCACGATAGACTAGTCTTACAAAAGCCTAGTCTAATGGTACGTTTACGTTTATGCAACGCGACTTTAGCTTGGTCTTTAGATAGACCAGTCTATCGGCATTTAGACCAGTCTTTAGCCCTTATACTAGTCTAACAGTTAGCCACTTTTATACAACCGGCCCCAGATCGCCTATTCCATTCCAGTCTAGGCGCTGCCTGTCATCAAACTCCACACCCCATGAAACTTTTGCATTAAATAAACGTGCACGTACGTAACCCCATAAACTTAGTCAAAGCTTTAAAAGCGCAATACTACAAGGAAAAACAATCGCACTACTGTTGTTGACTTTTTGTTAACAAAAAGCATTTAAGATGCATTTTGCGAGAAAGTCAGCTTAAAGGGGGCAAGTAGGGTCATCTCACGGATCTGGCTGATATTAATATCTGTAAAAATAGAGCTAAATCGAAGACCAACGGTGCATGCTCGGTCACCAGCAACCCTCTGGAACCGGAACTACACCCCCTCAAAATTGGGTTCGGCAGGGATTTTCGGGCTCATTGTCTGGTGTCTGACAGTCTCCATTCAAACTATCACCCTTCATTCGTTTCTTATCCTAGGATCCAGACTTGTATATCGTTTTGTAGCTGTTCCAATGGCCTTTCATGTTCTAGTACTCCCGTTTCCAGATCTAGTTAGCAAGATATTCACCTAGAACTACGAAATTGCCGCAAAATACCACTCCGCAAGTCGCGTCTTGGTCACGGGTAGTTTACGCTAGTTTTAGTTTTAGTTTACGTGTGTCACGGCGGCCCCGGCATCCGTGAGAGCGGTTGTTTGTGGGTTCGAAACCGGTCGAAAGACTTGAAGTAGTTTACGTAAAGCCAAACCCAGACCGCCGAAAGCCGGTGATGGCCAGTAGGTAAATGGGAACCGAACCGACGCTGCCGTCGCACCTGTTGGCAGCAAAGGGGAGGGTTGTTTGTGGGCAGGGCTAGGCTACCCCATTGAAGGGCTCTGAAAAGAGCGAGGGGTGTCCTGAGCTGTCCGAAAGGACAGTGGAACTCAAAAACAAACTCCGTTTTTTTTCGAAAAATAAAACTTTTTGTGCAAAGGCCCTGCCAAGCTAATGTTTTATCAAAAGTTAGGCATGAGTTGGCAAAAACAAAATGAGCGCATTAAAGTGTGCTATTTAGGGGAGTGGGGTGTTTTGGAATACCTTTGCGTGGCCAAAACATCCCCCTCCCCCTTAAATAGCACACTTTAATGCGCTCATTTTGTTTGACCAACTCATGCCTAACTTTTGTTAAAACATTTACTTGGCAGGGCCTTTGCACAAAAAGTGATAAAGATTTTTCGGAAAAAAAAACGAGTTGCATTTTGCATCTATTTCGTAGTTTTCGGTGAATATCTTGCTAACTAGATCTGGAAACGGGAGTACCAGAACATGAAAGACCATTGGAACAGCTACAAAACCATATGAGAGTTGGGATTCTAACTAAAGAAACCAATGAAGGGTAATCGTTTGAATGGAGACTGTCCGACACCAGAAAATTAGCCCGAAAATCCCTGCCGACCCAATTTTGAGGGAGTGTAGCTCCGGTTCCTGGGAGTTGCTGGTGGCCGGGCCCGGTCTTCAACTGAGCTCTACTTTAGCAGATATTAATATCAGCCAGATCTGTGAGATAAGGCTACTTGCCCTGTCTCTTCGGCACCTAAGCTGATCTTAAGATGCATTTTGCGAGAAAGTCATCTTAGAGACGGCAAGTAGGGCCATCTCACGGATCAGCTCATATCAAAATATGTTAAAACAAAGCTCAATCCAAGAAAAAACGGTGCTTGCCCGGTCACCAGCAACCCCTGGAACCGGAGCTACACCTCTCAAAATTGGGTCGGCAGGGATTATTGGTGCCATACATGTACTAGAGTGGTCTGGGGGTTACCCCCTAACTGAAAAGACCAAACAACCCCTCACCACCCGAGACAGGTTAAGGGACCCCCCCCCCCGACCCAAAAATACAAGTACTAGTGGCTCCCAGTAGTAACAAACTGGTTCAGAAATCACTAATTTTTAGCCTTTGGGAACAGAATTTGGCGTTTCCATTGCTGATATTGAAAAGAAATCGGGGTTTTTGAAAACCCTTTTTGTCATATATTGCTTGTTTTTTAGCTTTAAAACGCTATTTGGCAGCTTACAATAGTTATTCTTAGCGTTCATACTAAAAAAACGTGCTAAAACGCATTTCCAGGCGTTTTGGAGCTTTTTGAAATTTGGTACCCCCGTCTGGGCGAAACCCCCTCGCCTCGCCCCACACCTGAGGAAAAACCGCCCCTACCACTAAGTCGGCCCGGAGCTGTTACATTTATGATTGATGCGATGATGATGATGCGGCGGCCAAATTTTGGGCGGGGCAGGCGCCGGCCGGGGATCTGAGCCCAAATTCTAGGGGAGGGGTTGGGCAGTAAAAACGATAAAAAATTGCAATTTTGGGCTAAAAATCGTCAAAAATCGCTAATTTAGCCTCGAATACATCTAAAAAATGCTGTTCTGCAGGCGAGTTTTAGCAAGTATAGTGTCTAAAATTCTATTGTACAAAAATCGCAAAAATTACTTGTCACAAAAATCGTCTCAGGGGGCGATCGGGAGGTTTGGCCTAGTCGGGTGGGCGCAGACCCCGCGCCAGGACTCCAGGATGTATGCAAAAAATTGCTTCTCAGAATATTCGGAACGTGATGGAAAATCGTTTCGAGAGTCAGGGAACCCGATCTTGCGGTTTCATACTTGCCAGTGGGGAAACCCTGTCACATGTAACAGGTCCAGACCGGCCTAGGGAGGGTGGTTTCGTCAGGAGAGGGTCGAAAGGGTTTTGTCAAGAGGGCGATCCAAAATTTAAAAAACTCCAAGACGCCTGGAAATGCGTTTAACACGTTCGTTTTTCTCAGTAAGAAGGCTATAAATAGCTATATTAAGCTGTCAACATACATGTAACAGGTCATCCGCCGATGGGGGGGAGGGGGGTTGGGGGGGTCTGGCGCCGGCCGGGGGCGGTCTGAGCCAAAATTTTGGGGGAGGAGGTGGGCACTAAAAAACGCTCAAAAATCGAAAAAATCGCAATTTTTTGGGTAAAAATTGCCAAAAAAATCGCTAATTTGGGCTGAAATACAGCTAAAAAGTGCTGTTTTGCAGGCGATTTTGGCAATTTTTGTGTGTGAAATTGTAAAAAATTGCAAAAATTTGCTCGAAAATTTACTTGCCAGAAGTCTCGGGGGGGGGGTCCCCCATCCGGGGGGTCTGGCCTAAGTCGGGTGGGGGGCAGACCCCCCCAGACCCCCCTGTTACATGTATGGCTGTCAAATAGCATTTTAGGGCTAAAAACAAGAAAAAAAAAACACAAAAAACGCATATAAAAGCATACATGTAACAGGGGGTCTGCCCCCACCCGACTTAGGCAAGACCCCCCGGGAACATTTTCCCGACCCCCCTCCGATTTTTCTGGTAAGCAATTTTCTGAGCAAATTTTAGCCATTTTTTGCAATTTCAGAAACAAAAATTGCCAAAATCGCCTGTAAAACAGCACTTTTCAGCTGTATTTCTGCCCAAATTAGCGATTTTTTACGATTTTTAGCCCAAGAATTGCGATTTTTGAGCGTTTTTTAGTGCGCAACCCCCTTCCCAAAATTTTGGCTCAGACCCCCCAACCCCCCTTCGGCGGATGACCTGTTACATGTATGTATAAAAGTACCGATTTCTCTTAAATATCAGTAGTGGAAACGCCCAATTCGGTTTCCAAAGGCTTTTTAAACGGATCTTATTAGAAAAAAATTAGTGATTTCTGTATCATATGAAAGCCCTTCGCCTGACGAGTCTAATGATCACTACATCTGCATAGGACACGCTATTTCCAAATATAAAAATACCCCTAAGGAGAGTACTGTTATTTTACTAGTGGATTTTTATTTTGCTAGGCGAGCCGGCCGACCGATTAACGGGACACAAAACCGACCAATACCTTTCTGACCTGCCCTGAAATGACCATTTTGAAATTTTGGAATTTTGTCAAAAAAATAATCGATAATCGATATTTATCGATGGAACTTGTTAATTCATAATTTTAATTAATTATGATTATTAAACACATTAATTTTTGTTTGGGATCGGTTATTGATTCCCCCAACTACACCTGATCCAGATAGTCAAGTCAAGTCAATCAATAGATAATCCGATATACAGTGGCGGCCAAAAGTTTGGACGCACCCCCAAAATTTTCAGTTTTCTGTTAATAACACTTGTTCTGTTTGCAGCTTGCGGATGAAGTTGCGTGCTAAGTTTGTGCATAGTACCCCTACATAAACTGAAACCATATGGTCTTCAGTCCCCCTCATGTTGCTGTAGTATGAATCAATTTTCGAAGGACCCCAGAAAAATGGGTGGACAAAAGTTTGGATGCACCTATGATTATCTTTGCTTTCCAGATGTTTTGTAGGGAACCTAGCGGCCGTTAATATGTGTAGCTGCTATTTAGTCTTCTTTTATTGCAATTTAGCGGCAGTTTGGAGGATGGTTCAGTCCAACCAACTTATTCAACTAGAGGGTTCTCATGCTTGAGCTGAGACAGAGTGGTCTCTCTAATCTCAGATAGCCTGACAAGTCGGGTGTTCTGGAAATAGGTGTTCGTTCTGCCTTAGTCCTCCTCTCTGAAACCGGTTCAAACGTCAATTGGAAATGGACCAGTAGACCGAAATCGCATACAACATGGCAGGAATGGGTCCTTGTGACGAGATGAGCATTCCTGTGTCGGCCATGTTTTGGAAAGTCTTTGCTGGGACCGAGAGTGTCCGTCCAGTACTGTGATGAGGTCTTTGGTCTTGCATGTAAAGTCAACTTTATTGCTCTGAATTGTCCAGACTGTTCCGACCTGATTGAGAGACTTCGCTCCAAAGAAATGGACCGTGACGACTGGCCATCAGTGGCTACGATGACTCCCAAAAAAAAGAAAAAAAAAGAATTCTTTTTTCTGTTGTTCCCGCCACGACTTCTTTTTCCTGGAACGCATCCTTCAACAAAACAATGTACGGGCGGGGGTTTAGGGAATCCAACTAAATTCTAAATGACTATTCAAACAATTTCAGGTAAACACGCCTAGATCAGATCTGCAGCAAAGTGTCATGCGCTGTGTCACGGATGTGCCAACTTGAAAAGGTCACAGCCGATCTGGATAAGCTGTCAACTGTTGCGACGAAGAGAACCTATGCTTCTGTCTTGCAAGCTGCCAGAAATGGCTTGCCTGTGCCTAATCCGACCTCTTGCTATGACAAAGCGCACTCAGAGCTGGTGCGTATTTGTGACTGGGAATGAGAGATGCGAGAACGTGAGCGGCGCAGCCTAAATCTTGTCATTAACGGACTTTTCACTCGGACCACAGACAGCAAGGACATCGCTCAACTCGTCAACGACCTGTTTTCTGAGCTGTCTATTGACTGCCTGAATATTTTGAACATTCGGACTGTTGGTACGGGCATGAATCGTAAGGTTGTGGTGGAATTGAGAGACCAAGTGACTAAACAAGCAATCATGCAACGAAAAAGAACAGTTCTGTCTGCAAGGCCCCAGTACACATCTGTCTACATTGGTTGTGATCTGACGCCGTGGCAAGCCAAGAAAGCTTTTGACTTGCGGAAGGAATTGCGGCTACGACGTGAGAATGGCGAAACTAATATTTTTGTAGACTACCGCACGCTTTGTATTTGGAGTGCAAAGACCAAAGCCTCCAATTGTTAATGTTTTCGTTACTTTCTTTACTTTGATTCAGTTTAGTTGGCATAGCGAATGGTCTACATAGATAAGTAGAGATGTGTGTTTTAGGGCCGCATAATATGTCAATGTCTGGCGATTTGTGGGCCCGTTGCCCAAGTGGTAACAAAAGAGTAAATCTAAAAAATCTAGATGTCTAGTTGATCGGGATAAGACTGCTCATAAGGTAACAGAGCAAATCGAGGCTGCGTGTGGTCAAAGCATCTCTGCATGAACCCCGCACGCACCGAATTCTACTGCGAAAAGGGTTGAGTTGTTGCATCGCAAGGAAAAAAACACCTATCAACTTTTGTGACCGCAAAAACGGTTCCTGTGGGCGAAGGCCCACTTACATTTAACCATTGTAGATTGGTTCCAAGGTTTTCTGGAGGGACGAAAAGAAGTGGAATCGGTGCGGAAGCGATGGCCGGCTATATGTCAAGCCGTTTGCGGGCAAGGAATTCCGACCAGACTGTGCAGAGCATTGTTAAGTGAGGAGGCGGTAGCATTATGATGTGGACTTCTTTCCCATTGAATGGCCCAGCCAGAGCCCATTTGTTGTATCCATAGGATCATGGCTAAAACCGTCTTCACCAACATGTAGGTAGACATCATGCTCTCATATGTAGAACAGAACCTCAGGCTGAATTGGCTGTTTCAACAGGATAATGACCCCGAACACACGGCGAGGTCAGTCAAACAGTGGTTCGCTAACTGCAAAGTTGCAGTTTTGGACCGGCCTGCTCAGTCACCTGACCTGAATCCAATCGAAAATTTGTGGAGATATGTCCAGAGAGAGGTTATCAGTAAAGCACCCCTAGATCTGTCCGATCTGGAAACTGCCATCACCGAATTTTGGCTTTGTATTCCCCAGTCTGTGTGCCAGAAACTAGTCAACTCTAAGCCCAAGCGCTGTGCAGTTGTGGTCAAGTCTTGTGGCTTCCTAACAAAGTGCTAGTCGCCTAAATACATGTTTTATTCTTGCTTGTTCTTTATTGTTGCAGGTTGCTCCGTTTTTTTTAAAAAATCAGTTGGTGCGTCCAAACTTTTGTCCACCCATTTTTCTGGGGTCTTTGGAAAATGGACTCATACTACAGCAACGTGTGGGGGACCGAAGACCATATGGTTTCAGGTTGTGCAGGGCTACTATGCACAAACTTAGCACACAACTTCATCCGCAAACTGCAAACAGAACAGGTGTTATTAACGGAAAACTGAAAATTTTGGGGGTGCGTCCAAACTTTTGGCCGCCACTGTATATCGGATAATGGCTACTAGGTAGAGATGTGCACGGGCCGGGAATGCCCGTCAACGATTTTGGACTTGCCGGCCCGGGCACCATTTTCAGGCCCCCGGGCCCGATTTTGATGCCCGTCGGGCATGCATAAAGAACAGCAGAATACAAAAAAGAACACCTTGATTAGCTTAGCATTGCCCCAAATGAATTCAAAATACGCGCCGTTCTACCGTATGCAGAATTATTTTAACAGTAATTTCAGCCTTGGTGCCGTTTGTACACAAGCCTTACCGACCACCTACCGACCAACTTAATTTCAAAGCCTCAATTTGGAGCTCAACCTTAGATTCAAGTGCACACTTTGATTTATAGTGTTGAGCTTCTGCGTCAGGCTTTAAAAAGGGTGTCAACCAGCCCCACTGCCCTGGATATGTAATGTACATTGTATGGTCCATAATGACAAAAAACCATAACATCCAATTCCTGGAAAACAACCCACTACCAGTTCGCACTCTAATTGAAAGCAAGCATAAATTTGAAATTCGCTGTTTTAACTTTTAATATGCCAATTTCCAAAGCTTAACATGAACTTTAGCTTTTAATCTGAAAATTCATGCCAAATTTTCAAAAAATTTAGTAAGACAAAGCAAAATTAACGGGCCAGACAGGGCCGGGCCGGATTTTAGGCGGGCCGGGCACTATTTTCAGGCCCCCCGGCCGGGCCGGGCCCCGATTTTGATGCCCGTCGGGCATGGCGGGCCGGGCATGCCTCACCTGATCGGTCCGCCGGGCCGGGCCGGAAAAAAGGTGCCCGTGCACATCTCTACTACTTACTAGGTACCTACTCACTAGAATCACTGTTTTGGGGGAGAGAGGAGTACGATAATAAATAATAAAGTAAGAAAAGTAAGGTTTACTGACTTCGATTGCTTAAATTTGTAACAAATACGAAACGATGAACTCCAGTATCAAACGACTGGTTTCGATCTCCTGCCTGATCTTTATTATTTTACACACCAACCAACTTTTATATATTTTTGCAAATTTCTTTGATGAAGGGCTAATCTTTGTCTACCTTATGTTATACCTAGATATCCAATTACTGTCTGCTGTATGCTATATACTTCAGCTCTCTTCTAGTGTCGCTTTACCCTCTTCTATAGCTACTAATCCCGCGCGATGGGCACGGGCATAACAGTATGTAATATAGTTATAGGAATGGTTATATAATTGATTATAAGAAGAAAAACCGGAAAAAACCCCCCAACTCGACAAGTTTCAAATTGATGACTACAAGACCGCGTTGCCCTATCTTTATCAGTCAGCTTGGGGCATAAATTTCGACCTCAAAAAGGGCTACTACCATATCCCTATACATCCTTCGTCACAGACTTTTTTGGGCTTCAGTTGGGTTTTTCGGTAGTGAAACCAAATACTTCAAATTTTGCGTACTCCTCTTTGGTCTGTCTTCTGGTCCCATACGTGTTTACGAAAGTGCTAAAACCGCTGGTCTGTCATTGGCGCTCCTTGGGTTTGATTGTACTGTATCTGGATGATGGCTTAGCACTTTTCCCAGACTCAGAAAGCGCTCAGTTGGCGTCAAATCGTATTCGTGCAGATATAAACAGCGCCGGTTTTCCTGGCAAGCCAGGGAGAAATCTTGTTGGACCCCATCCCCAATAGATTCTCTGGTTGGGCTTTCATATAGACCTGAAAAATCGTGTTCTGTCAGTACCCCAAGATAAAATAGATCGCGCTCCTAGCACCTGTGTAAAGGCTTTGCCCCTCTCAAATCCCTTTCTGCCCGCCAGCTGTCCCGCGTGGCGGGTCATGTGGTTTGTTTACGCTTAGTTTTGGGCGATATCTGCGCTTATAAGACAAAGGCAATTGGCGCAGCCGCTCAAACACAAAAAGACCAGCTGGGATGGGACAGGCCGGCGCTAATCCCACCAGACGCAAAACAGGAAATCGCCTTTTGGACAAAAGCCCCACCGCAGGCAAAGAACGCCCGCCCTCTCCAACCCCCTAAGGACCCTGAGTCGTTTGTTTATTCAGACGCTAGTGGGGAAGCGGGAGCGGCCTTTATCAAAGACGAAGGGGCCGTTGCTCATTTGAATTGGACTGCCTTTTTGAGCGCTCTCCAAGTTCTACCTGAGAGAACTGCGTACCTTATCCTTTTGCCTTGAATCTCTGAGTGAGCGCCTGGCTGGCAGGGTAGTTCTTTGGCACACCGACAATCAGCCAGTCGTTTCTATCACCTCGCAAAGGAAGCATGAAAACACATCTCAACGAACTAGCTATCCATATTTACTCTAGAAACTTCTGTTTGTCTTTCAGTATTGACCTTCGTGTGTCCTGGATCCCCAGAAATCAGAATAAGGAGGCAGACCTCCTCAGCCGAGACATAGACCCAGATGACTGGGGTATCTCCGACTACCTATTCGATTGGTGCCAAAGTGAGTTTGGAGAAGCTTTGGATGTCTTTGCCAGCGCTTACAACAAAAAATGCCAAACGTTCTTTTCTCGCTGTGTTGAAAAAGGTACGGCGGGAGTCGACGCAACTAGCTTCGATTAAGCGGGCCACCATTGTTGGATAGTTCCCCCTCCAAAACTTCTACAAAAAGCCTTATCACACCTTCTGTTGTGCAGGGCCTCGGGCGTACTGGTTAGCGCCTTACTGGCCTCCTAATCCCGCTTGGCCTTTACTTTTTCCTAAGGGCTCCCCTGCTTCTTTCATTAAACATTCTGTTACAGTTTCAAACGGTCGCCGCTTCGTTATCCCCGGTACCAACCCTCTTCTATGTTTTCTAATCAAACCTTCTCAGGCTCCCTCCCTCATTACTTACCTTTCTTCTTCCTAACTAAAAACTCCTTCATATAAACGTTTGCCTCACTGCAGAGAGAATCCAATTTACTACGTAGTTTACGCAGTAGTAATTAGGGATTCTCTCGTAAGGAGGCGCTGCTATCGCACCCAATTAGGGCGCTCTATTTAAGAGCGCGCCGACTCCAATTACCCACTTCACAGGTTTTTGTCTACACGAGACCCTCCTCCCACCCTTAGAGCAGAAGCTAGATTTTGAGAGTCAGCTACGCGATGCGAGTAATTCGCGGCACGTGGCAGAAGCTGCAAAGAGCGAGAGCACTGAGCATACCTAGATGTAGCAACTGGACATAGCCTCGGACTCTGACTACAAATTCATGGACCAACTCTCTTCTAATCCGCACGGAACTCACGATTGACCTGGCCAACCAACTCTTCGATCTTTTTTGGATCAACACTTCAATCTGCATCCCCAAAATTGCATCCAACGTTTGCATACCAACACTTCTCATTTCGTATATGCGGATCAACACTTCTATCTATTAGGGGATCAACACTTCTGTCTATCTAAGGATCAACACTTCTATCTCTATGGGGATCAACACTTCTATCTCTATGGGATCAACACTTCTATCTCTATGGGGAGCAACACTTCCATCTGAAAGCGCAGAGAGGAATCAACACTCTTATGGAAGCCTTTTCGCGAATCCTCGTACATACTCGGCTTTCCAGCACGTCCCTACCGCCCAAAGGGGAACGCCGTGCGCACCACTCTCCTACAGAGTCGCTCCTATGCTACTATCGGCGCCTACAGCCGACAATTGGAAAGGTGGGTTCATTGGGCGAACATCTACGGTAAAAGCAAGACTTCCCCGTTTCGACCCAGGACCTCTTTCATTTTCTGTCCTCCCAAAACCACTCGTTTTCTAGCTCCCAGTTAATCAATTTCTCCTCCAGGTCTAGGATGGTTTCACAAAATTGCCTCACTTCCAAATCCGGCTTCTTCCTTTCTGGTGCGGTCTTTTGTGCAAGCTACTGCTCGTGTTGATAAGGTTGGTTCAGTGCGACGTAAAAAACCGTTTTCCTTAGACATTGTGCGCCGCTTTTTCAAAAATCGATTTTTATCCCAAAAAGACATGCGCTCAGCCGCTTTAGTAGCGGTCTCCTTTTTTGGTTTTTTGCGCATTTCAGAAGCTCTCGCCCCGCGTGTTTCGGATCTACCGTTTTTTTGTGCCCGCCTTCTTCTTTTATCTGCAAAAGAGCAAAAACAGATCAATTCTGGAAAGGAAAATGGGTGGTTATCGCAGCTTCCCCGGGTTCGCCTATGGACCCGGTTCAGGTAGTCCGGGACTACCTAGCCAAAAGCCAAGTAACAGCCGCGGATGGAAGACAACTTCCGTTTCTTCGTACCCTGACAGGCGTCAGTGGGAAGCCGCTGTTTCACAACCGCACCCCCGTCCTATGAGGCCGCTCTGAAAGCCCTCAGAGAGTCGTTGGTAGGTATGGGGGAAGACCCCGATCTGTACGGGACCCATAGCCTAAGATCAGGCGGCGCATCAGCGGCGATCAACAATGGTGTCCCGCATGCCCTGGTGCAGCGGCATGGGCGTTGGCGCCAAGCCGAGTCGATGCAGGCTTACATGGAACAAGACCTGCAGTCACCCGCGATCGTGACTAAATCATTGCTAAACTCAGGCCATGATGTAAGTTTTATCTGTACGATGCTGTGTTTTCTGTTGCAGCCAGTTGCGGAGCCGTATCCAGGAGCACATTCGTCGAAGGTTGACTGCACCAGCAGTACCATCCTAACCGGCCTCTGACTATCTGATCAAACACGCTGTATATTATTGCAGTAACCTGTATCTGCGACTCGTGTCTGTCATTACCTGCGACCGCTGTATCTTTTTCCTCAATCATCTGTTTTTTTTTGGGAGTACGTACGTGCCTATTAGTGTTCACATAAACGTTTGCCTCA